>PVKZ01005561.1:0-38246 GCA_004027375.1 Macroglossus sobrinus | reverse complement strand
GACTGTGCGTGGGACAGAGAGGAAATGGAAGCAGAGAGAAATGGAAGGTGGGCCGTGAAAACGTGGACCAGAGCTTCAGCCGGTGGTCGGGATGGAGATGAGCATGAACACGAGAGACGTGCTGAGACAGGGATGACAGGGTTTGACGTAGGTCACATGGAGAAATAAAAATAGGGAGGAGACTGACGACAGATCTGGTGACAATGCCACAGCCGGGCAGTGGCGCCTCCTGCAGAGGAGGTGAAACGGTGTCCTCGCTGAGTTGGCACCTCCTCCCTTCACCCGGGCTTTTCCTGACGTGTCAGGATTGATCTCTGTGGCAACGTCGTGCCCTCCCCGGTCATCCTTAACCACACCAGACAAGCTGTGTGACGTGCCTCGTGCTAAAGGGACGTCTCGTTGTTCTTACTCAGGCCAGAGACCCCTCACCCGTGGTGGCAATGTGGCAGGTAGGGGACAGCCAGCATTCAAGGCAACCACATTTTAGGAAGGAAGCAATTGCAACCCATAGAGCTCAAAAGAAGATACGGTCGGAAGATACGCTTCTGTGCTTTTCACCCATAACCTCTGGAAGAGCACATTTAATACTGTGCTCAGCATCCCATACCCTTTGGGGAAGACTCACATGGTGGTCCTCGTCAGCAAAGCTCAGCAGGGAACTTTGAGGGGGTCGTTAGAAACTTCTGGGTGGGCACATGGCTGGTGTAACTTCACGAGTATTGTTGTCACTGCCATTAAATAGATGGCGTTGGGGGCCGCAGGTAGGTCAAGGCCTGTATTGTTTCAAACAGGTCGAGAGGTCAAGCAGCTAGGTCAAGGTCTATGTTGTTTCAAACAGGTCGGGAGGTCAAGCAGCTAGGTCAAGGTCTGTGTTGTTTCAAACAGGTTGGGAGGTCAAGCAGCTAGGTCAAGTTCTGTGTTGTTTCAGTCCAAACAGGTCGGGAGGCCCCGTGGTGTGTGAAGAGTGACAGTGGCTACGTTTTCTTGTAGCAGAGATTTGAAGTCGCGTAGGAATGGTGCATTTGACGGTGGAAGACATGGAGAGCTGGTTCTTGGATCTGGACAGGGAGAGCTGGTGCCTAGACACCAGGAAGGTCTAGTGATGCGATAATGAGCATGCATCGATGGGATAATAAAGACATACATATCTTTTTTTCCCACCCATTATTCTGCATCTTCATGAGAAGTCCTTATGCCTCACATAGGCCCGTCTGTTTTATGATGCATTTAAAAAATCGAATTGGAATGGAAAAAATGAAATAAACTTAAAAACAAAAAACAAACCTCAAATTGACTGTCCACATAGGGACCCAATGCTGCACGGACCTAGCGGAGGCCTTGGCAGGAGAGCAGCTCACGTTCACTGCCTGGGAACCATTATTTTAAAAATGAGCATTCTTAATCTCATTAAACTTCTGCCATCTCTTCGTGGTGTGGACACTACCTGCGTACACACGTGCCAAGTGTGTCACGCTTGCACACACACACACACACACACACACACACACCCTCCACAGTGTGTGAGCAGGAGAGCAGTGCTCGCTTGCTCCGTGAAGAAAGGAGCGATGTTTCTCTGTTTTATACCCAGCCGAGGAGCACAGAGAGGACATGCAGGAAAAAATTGCTCAGTGAGTGAGTCAATGTTGAATGCTTGCTGGAGCTTCCTTTAATTGATTCATTAGTTAGTTAGTTAATTAAACAAATCTGTTCTCAAGGATATAGTGATATGGTTCCCATTATTGCTATGAGCTAACATTCTCACTATTTTCTTGGTCTTGTGGTTGCAAAGAACACATTAGAATTCTGAAGTTGGCCTCTGTCAAGTAGCACCCACCTGACCAAAATATGAGTCCCAGGCTCCTGTCATTTGGCCCTGTACTGGCCGGCCTGGTGAGAGGGGCTTCGGGTATACGCTGCGGGACTGATGGGTCCCCAGTACCTCTTCCCACTTCTCGGTGATGCCTAGAGGGTCCCTGTTAGCACCTCGTTTTATTAACTTGACTCAAGCAGGCTCACTGACATCTAAAGTAGTGCCATTGTCTCAGGGATGGTGGGTACACATAGGCAGAGTGATCTGAACACTTTGTTTTAATTTTCCTAAGAGTAAGCCATGTCACAGGGAATGAATGAGATGGTGTAGGTGCCAGGGCCTCAGCTGGGGCATTAAAGCAGAGGCTGAAGCATTGGAGCCAAGCACAGACCATTTTAACAATTCAAGTTCTAAATCTCTGTTTTTATATGTGTGGCATATTGCTTAGATATTACAATATATTATAACTTGGAGTTATAGCTTATAACTATTAGATTATGCATTTTAATGACTACTAGAATACTACTAGAATGTATGTTATTAAGGTTTAATTAAGTATTATATCTCAGGGTTCCCCTGAAAGCTCATGCTTCCAATATCATCTTTATTATTCTCGCTATGTCCATCATCCCCTGTGCTATCATGAGTTGTGGGAGTGTTTTAATTGTGGTTCCTGAATGCTAATTGCTCTCTTTAAAATACCAAAGTTGATTATGAAAAGGAATAATAAAAACGATACACATACGTAATTGAAAAACATGAGTTATGGAATAATTACATTTAAAGGGATTTTAAATCCCTATTTATGACTTAGCCTTGACCTAACTAATGCTACAAATTCATGGGTTTGATGCACACGCCCCCAGATCATAACTTTGGTGTATGTTTGGCATGCATCAAAATAAGCATCATTTAACTTAAGTTTATATGACACCTTGCATCACTTCGAATAGTATTAGGGATACGTGTTTCTTACTGGGAAAGCACTGCTTCACTTGTCCCTGCGGGTGACTCTGCTGTTTAAAGAGATAACACCTGGGCATCTGTGCCCTTTTTCACATTTGTGCACATAGGAGAACGTGTTAACGATGGGAGGTTGGGGAAGGATGGAGAGCTGGAGAAACCCAAGCCATATCTCTAGCTCTGCCACAAAACTATGTGTGACCTCGACCTTGGCCAAGTCCCTTCCCCTCCCTGGGCCTCAGTTTCCCTCTCTGCCCAGTGAAGCAAAGATGGGGTCCCCCAAGCCTCCCCATCCGTGACCTTCCAGATTGCTCGATTCTCCTGCAGTTAAGTCAAGTGTGTTTAAGTTAGCAAGCTACCTCCTGCTCGCCTCACCCAGCCTCTTATCTCAATAAGTAATGAGCGTGCCAAGGGCTGACAATGACATATTTTGAAAATAGTTTTAATGCATAGCTGGCAGAGGACCTGTTGGGCGTTGACAAATTACACAAACAGAGATGATGAGGAGCGCATCAAATATTAACGGCCCAGGGCCCAGACGGTAATGGAGAACTTACCTGCATGTTACAGAAGCACAGCTGAAGGGAGCGTTTCTTCTCAGCCTCTCCAGGCGAGCGCGGGGCTGGCTCTCGGCAAAATGCAGAAGCCCAAGTCGGTTTTTGCGGACGCTCGACTCCGGTTTAATTTATTACCGGAGGATCTTTGAGAGCCAAGCTCTTTTAAGCGGGTCCCGTTATTTCCCTATGTAAATATTTTCCATTGGATTTCTGTTGCCAGATGTCAATTCCTGTTTTAAAAGTAAAAATTGACTCTAAAAAGCACTGAAAACCAAAATAAGGTGCATGTATATACACTTGAAAACAGGAACTGAGAAGGTATCCCTGAATAGTGTCATATAAAAGCAAGAATTCTTATGGGGAATATTTCAGCACAGGCCCGATTGATTGCATGTTCTTAAACTTTAGGACTGTAAAATTTAAACCGTTTTTCAGTAACTATCTAAGCAGTCTTTGTCACTCCGAGTGCCTTAAACTGAGTTCAAAACCAAAGTGATGGTATCCAAATGTCACTGCTGATCAGAAGAGGCCGGAAGTCCCCACAATGGACTTTTCATCTCTGTCTCTTATTCGTCTATATTAGTGAGTTCTTGACCATATTCTAGCCCAAGTAAGATAACCACATTTGCACTGAAAACTCAGGATGACGAGTTCACTTTGAATTTCAGATGAATAAAAAATATATTTTTAGTATAAGTATGCTCTATGTAATATTTGAAACATACTAAAAATTATTTGTTTTTTATCTGTTATAAAAATTTAACTGGGCATCTTTTATTTTTTTTTCTGGCAATTCTGAGCCCAAGGATTGACAAAACTTTTTCTGTAAAGGGCCAGATACTAAATATTTTAGGCTTTCTGGTCCATAGATAATGAATCATCTGCTATAGCCACAGAAAATACGTAAATGAATGGGCATCACTGTATTTCAATAAATCTCTATTTATGGACACTAAGGTTTTTTTTAGGCAAGGCAACGCTTGGTTGACCTCACAGATTGCAAGGACCTTGTCAGCTTACAATCCCTTAATTTTTAATTATTTAATTTATTTTTTTATTTTTTACCCCTACAGCACCTGGTCTTTCTAGGTGGTCTCCCATCCAAGTACTAACCAAGCCCGACCCCTGCTTAGCTTCCAAGATCACACGGGATGGAGCTTGTTCAGGGTAGCATGGCCATAGGCTTAAAATTTGAATTTTATAAAATTTTCATGTGGCATGGAATATTATTCTTCTTTTGATCTCACCCCTGCCCCCGTCATTGAAAATTATTAAAACCATTGTGACCTTGCAGGCTATACTATACAGAAATACTTGGCAGGCCAGATTTGGCCTATGGGTTTAATTTGCCACGATCTCTAAAACTTTTAAATACACAGCCATTGTCTTGCTCAGTTCAGGCTGCTGTGACAAAATTCCACGGGCTCCATGGTCTATCAACAGATATTTATTTTTCACTGTTCTGAAGGCTGGAAGTCTGAGAACGGGGTACCGGCTCGCTCAGGTTCTGGTGAGAGCTCTCGTCCTGGTTCGTAGATGGTCGTTTTCTTGCCGTGTCCTCACCTGATGGAAAGAGAGCTACCTAGCTCTCTGGCTTCTTTTTATCATCCCAGTCATGATGGCTCTACCCTTACAACCTAATTACCTGCCGAAGGCCCCATCTCTAAATATCATCACATTGAGATGAGGGTTTCAGCATATGAATATCAGGGGGATGTTCAGTCCTTGGCAGCCACCATCTGACTTCATGGTAAAGTTGCTCATCAATTTAAAGCCTTTCTTCACACTACAGTAGCCATTAGCCAGTCAGAATTGAGAAGTGCTGTTAGGTCTATAATGCACATTAGATTTCAAAGACTTAGTATATATGTATATATGTATGTGTATGTATGTATTTGTGTGTGTGTGTATGTATATGTATATATGTATATACATATGTATATGTATGTATATAACAACAGTTTAAATGAATAATGGAAAATATAAGAAGACCAACTGCTAGAAAGGAGATTGGATCAATAATCAATAACCTTCCAAGAGAGAAAAATCTTGAATCAGATGGCTTTACTGGTGAATTCTACCAAACTTTTAGAGAAAAATTTATATCACTTCTTCTCAACATCTTCCAAAAAATGTAAGAGGGGGAACTTTCTCAAATTAATTTTATAAGGCCAACTTACCCTGACACCAAAGCCAGACAAGGACAGTACAAGAAAAGAAAATTACAGGCCCATATCCCTGATGAACATGGATGCAAAAATACTCAACAAAGTATTAGCAAACCAATTTCAAAACTACATTAAAAGGATCATACACCTTGATCAAATGGGATTTATTCGAGGGATGCAAGGATGGTTCAGCATTCACAAATCAATACCCGTGATACACCACATTAACAAAATAAAGGATGAAAATCATATAATCATCTTAATAAATTTAAAAAAAGCATTTGACAAAATTTAACATCTATTTTTGAAAAAAACTCAACAAACTGGGTATAAAGAGAATGCACCTCAATATGATAAAGGCCATTATAAGAAATCCACAGTTAACTTCATATTTAATGGTTAAAAGTTGAAAATTTTCCTCAAAGATCAGAAACAAGACAAGGATGCTCGCTTTTACCACATTTATTCAACATAGTACTTTAAGTCCTAGACAGAGTAATTAGGCAAGAAAAAAAAATAGGACGTCTAAATCAAAAAGAAAGAAGTAAAGTGTTTCTGTTTGCAGATAACTTGTTACATAGAAAACCCTAAAGACTCTACCAAAAAAAAAAACTGTTAGAAATAATAAACAATTTCAGTAAAGTTTATACAAAACTAATACAGAAAAATTTGTCATTTTTATACACTAATAGTGAACTGACAGAAGGAGAATTAAGATATCAATGCCATTTATAATTGTATCAAAAATAATTAAAATACTGAAGAATAAATTTAACCAAGAAGAAAAATCTGTACATTGAAAATTAAAGACATCAATGAAAGAAATTGAAGATGACACAAATAAAGGGAAAGATATTCCATGTTCATGGATTAGAAGAAATAATATTGTTAAAATTTCCATGTCACCCAAAGCAATCTACAGATTCAATTAAATCCCTATAGAAATTCCAATGATCTTTTTTATAGAAATAGAAAAATATTCTAAAATTTGTGTGAACCACAAAAGATCCTGAAAAGCCAAAGAAATACTGAGAAAGAAAAACAAAACTGGAGGCATCACACTTTCTGGTTTCAAATTATATTACAAAACCATAGTAATCAAAACAGTATGACATTGGCATAAAAACAGACACACAGGTCACTGGAAATAAATCCTTGCATATATGTTCAATTAATTATGACAAAGGAGCCAGAATAGACAATGGAGAAAGCATAGTTTCTTTAGTAAATGGTGTCAGGAAAACTGGAAAAGTACATGCAAAAAGATAAAACCATACTCCTGTCCTACAACATACACAAAATCGACTCAAAAAGGTTAAGACTTAAATTTAAGATTTGAAACTATTAAACTCCTAGAAGAGACTGTTAAAGTAAGCTCCTTAACATTTGTTTGACAATATTTTGGATCTGACACCAAAAGCAAAGGCAATACAAATAACAAAACAAAACAAATTTCTCCCAAAACAAGTGGGACTATATCTAAGTAAAAAAGTTTCTACGCAGAAAAAGAAACCATCAGTAAAACGAAAGGCAACTTACATCATGGAAATAAATATTTGCATATCAGAAATCCGATAAGGGTTTAACATCCAATATATATAAAGAACTCACACAACTCAATAGTAAAAAACCAAAGAATCTGATTAAAAATGGGTGGAGGAACTAAATAGATATTTTTTCCTAAGAAGGCATACAAATGGCCACCAGGTACACCAAAAGGTGCTCACCATTGGTAATCATCAGTGAGATGCAAATCTAAACCACCGTGAGATATCACCTCACACCTGTTAGAAAGGCTATTACCAAAAAGACAAAGGATAACAAGTGTCAGCTACGATGTGAAGAAAAGGGAGCCCTCGTGCACTGCTGGTGGAAATTTTGTGGGTGCAGCCACTATGGGAAGCAGTACGCAGGGTTCTCAAAAAATTAAAACCAGAACTAGCAAATGATTCAGCAATCCCACTTCAGGGATTGTGTGTGTCCCAAGGACATGAAAACAAGGTGTGGAAGAGAGATCCACATTTTCAAGTTCGTTGCCGTGTTATTCACAATAGTAGAAATAAAGAAACAACGTAAATATTCATCAGCAGGTAGATATTCAAAAGAAAAGATTTGGTGTATCCACACACACACACACACACAATGGGATATCATTCAGCCTCGTGAACAAAGGAAACTCTGCCATCTGTGATGTGCGTGGACCTTGAGAGCCTGTGCCAGCTGAAATAAGGCAGACAGAGAAAGACAAATATTGCACGTGTCCCGATGCGTGGACCCTAAATAAAAACATAGAAACAGGGAGTGGAAAAGTGTTTGCTACGGGCAAGGGTGAGGAAATAGGGAGAGATGGTGACAAGGTACAAACTTTCCGCTGAATAAGGTCTGAGGACCTGATGGTGACAGTAGTTAATAACACTTTAAATAAGCTAAGTGAGTAAAATTGAAGTGTTCTCACTAAAAAATGGCCAGTGTGTGAGGTGATGATTGTGTCAATGACAGGGCGGGAGTCCTGTCTCACTCAGATGTACATCAGATCACCACGATGAGCACTTTAGATGTATTACAATGTTATTTGTCAATTATACCTCAGTAAAGTTGAAAAAAAAAATAAGAGTACTACTCCCCAACTTTTTTTAAATGAAGTTAGGGCAGCCTTCCCTGAGAAAGTTGTAATTGAACTGAAATCTGATAGAATTGTCAGAGGGGAAGGGGCATCTCAGTCGAGGAGGGAGATGGTCACAGCGGGGAGATGGGGGTCTGAGGATCGGAAGCAGACCATGAGGCTGGAGTAGGGGGACGAGGGCAGATGAGGTAAGGGACGCTGCTAACGAGGTAGCTAGGACCAGATCGCCCACGATCTGTCTCTCGCACGGTGTCTGCATTTCTGAAGCCTCTCCTTGCTCCCCTGGCCCTTGGCGAGATGGGCGCAGAAAGGCTGCGTGTGACTCGCACCTAGAACCAGTAAGGTCCCCCGATGGCGGAGCCCGGCTGAGCCCTGGGGGGTGGAGGGGCGAGCCGCACTCGCCAAGGCGTCGCATCGGCTCTCCCGGGACTCACCCTGACCACGTGTCCTGTGGAGCACTCCCAGAGCATGGCTTTGGACTCGCGGCGAGGATCGCCATTACCCTGGACAGCAGAGGAGGGCCGATGGTCACCTGGGAATATGGGACGTGAGCACCAGAACGGCAAGTGTGAGGGCCGGAAGAGGTCCTACTGTCCGCGGGTGGAGTCGCCCGCTCTGGAAACCGCAGGTCTTGAAAAAGTGTGTGTTGTGTGTGTCAGAGCCAATCTCTTATTCTCGAGATTCTGGCTGGTACCCAGTAGGCAGCTGCCTCCTTCAGCCAAGCGTGGAGCCAGCCCGGGGCCGAGTGAAGCAAGGATGCTTCGATGTAAAAATTTCTCTGTAACCTGGATGCTCTGCTAACGAGCTGGCTTATGACCCGATGGACCTGTGGGGAAGGACCGTGGGAAGGGAAGGAGGAGGGGGCCAGGAGCCTGTTGGCAGTAGCCCTTCACGCCTGCAGGAAGGAACCTTCTCTCCATCTGGCCCCAGCTGGGAGGTTGGGGATGGGCCTCTCTTGTCACAGGCGCCCTCCACTGCCACCTCATGCTGGCATCAGTCTGAGATCTGCTTCCCCGCAGCCTTCTCCCCACTTCCTGCCCTCAGCGGTTTGCCTTGGTTCACCCTGGGGCACTTTTCCCCAGCAGGCTGGGCAGTGATGGAGGCACCTGCCTCCGAGGACACACACCTGCAGGTCCCCTGGTAGAGAGCTGCCGAGACGCGCCACCTCCAAACCCGCCACCTGGTGCCGGCGCGGCCTGCGCTAGCTCCGGCCTGTGAGACAGGAAATGAGCAGGGACAAGGGTTTGGGCAGCTTGGGCCGCTGTCCCTCTCCTCGGAATGCTCTGAATTGTCCTGACTTAACGTCTGTGCAGCCTTCTTTTTGATATTTCACCTCGCACCATTTCCAAAGCTGATGGGGCAGGGTGATCACCTGACCTCAGCTGAGCCAATCATCGGTCTCTCTCAAAACGGTCCATGGCAGGGACGATGCAGCCGGGCCCACTGGGACTATAAGGCTGCCTGAAGTTACGACCACAGGTGGCAACATCTGCGTCAAACGTGCAAAGGTTTGGAGGAGCGGAAAAACAGTCTCACGGAAGAAGAAAGTCTGCGGAGAGAATGGGGCGGGCTTGAAAAGAGAAGCAGGAACGAGCGAGGGGTCAGGCAGCCCCCGAATGAGGAGGCAGAAGGAAGAGCCGGTTGGTGACCTCCCAGTTCCCATAGCCACCAGCTGCGTTTCCTCAAATAGATTTCACAAGGTTTCCCCGCACCCTTCCAATAAATTCCTTCTTGCCCAAACCAGCTTGAGCGAGTATCTGTTTCTTGAAATGGAGTGTCCTTCAGACGGGGTTGTAAAATTTGATATCACAGGGAAAAAGACAGCCCCACTGGTGTGTGTCCTGGAGTCATGGGCAGTGGTGGGCATATGGCTAAGGGGGGGGGCGGGGCTCCGGGTCCAAGTCCCCTCTTTTGTCCTGCCAGCCCACTGTAAGTCTCAGCATTAAAGAGCCATTCCCCTGGGTCAAGGATTTGTCTCTCAAGGGACTTAGCTCAGTGTAACTGCAGTGAGCCACTCAGGGGTCATTAGCTGGGAGGGTTTTTTAGAGGGGGCACCGAGATGAGGGCATAGCTCAGCAGAAATGAGACCCCAGATGGGTGAGCTCTGAGACGCTCTGCACCATGCCACACCCGGCGGACTGCAGCCGGGACACCAGCCGGGACACCAGCTGGGACACCAGCTCTACCTGCACTGAAGTCATCCCAGCGAAGGAAGCCTTAAGCCTAGGCCTAGAGCATGTCCTCTAAAAGCCATGGGGACGTAGGACCTCCTTTTCAAGATGGCAGAGTAAGCACTGGCTCTCTCCAGTGAGCAGAGATTTCTAGGGACGTAGTCTGTGATTCTTTTTCCTAAGAAGGTTGCTTTCCTCATCTGTGAAAGGGAGGTGGCAGGGGAAGGTGGTCTCTGGTGGCTTTCCCTAAGGCAGGGGGCCACTCGGGTGCCTTTGGCTGAGTGGTGTAAAGGAGCAGAGTGAGCCAGGTGGGGATGGGAAAACTGAGGGAGGTGAGAAGCTTGAAGGGTTTTGAGTTGGAAGGAAGGAAGGAAGGAAGGGAGGGAGGGAGGGAGGGAGGGAGGGAGGGAGGAAAAGAAGGAAGGAAGGAAGGATGGAAGGAAGGAAGGAAGGAAGGAAGGAAAGAAGGAAGGAAAAGAAGGAAGGAAGAAAGGAAGAAAGGAAAGAAGGAAGGAAGGAAGGAAGGAAGGAGAGAAAGGAAGGAAGGAAGGAAGGAAGGAAGGAGAGAAAGGAAGGAAGGAAGGAAGGAAGGAAGGAAGGAAGGAGAGAAAGGAAGGAAGGAAGGAAGAAAAGGAAGGAAGAAAGGAAGAAAGGAAGGAAGGAGAGAAAGGAAGGAGGGGAAGGAAGGAGGGAAAGGAAGGAGGGAGGGATGGAGGGAGGAGATAGAAAGAGAAAGAAAGAGGCTTTGAAAGTACAGGCCAAGCTACCCATTTCCTGAGGGCCGAATTCATTTCGTGTGGCGACAACATTTAACTTTTGTCCTGCTGTTCCTTCTGGGGGTGAAAGCCGAATGCTTCTAAGTCAGTCTGGGTGCGAGGAGAACTGAGATGGATGTTCTCTCTGAGGATGGGGGACCATCTGGGATTCCCGCTGGGAACGGGTGCCGATGCTGACCGTGGGGGCATCCAGGCGTGGAAGCAGCCCTGGCCTCTGCCTTTCGTCTTTCCTCCCACGCCGGCCTCCACTGCTCTTCCCACCTGCTCTGGGCCTCTGTGCTTTGGGGGGAAGGGCCAGCGATGCACATTCAGTGGCTCCCACCTCACGGAGGGGCTTGGCAGAGGCCCAGAGAAACGGCGTGCCAGTGACACCGTGGCACCGGGCCAGGCGCAGGTGAGTTTGTCGCCGAGGGTTTCCCATGCTGCACTGCAGGTCCCTGTGGAGCTCAGAGCTGCTCGGTCATGGGTCGGTGTTCTTGGCGTGCAGGGGGACACGGACCATGTGTCCCCCGTCACCGGTGCTGGTGGCCTCAGAGTCGCCCTCCTTGTTTGCTCAGTGGGGGACATCTTTCCAAGCGAGGCCCCGGGCCGTGCGTCCTTCTCTAGCCCCCTCGTAAGTGGCAGGGCCCGCCTGGCCCAGGGCCCGCCTGTCCCAGGTCCTGACGCAGCCTCAGCCTCGCTGCTTTCGCCGTCTGAGTGTCTCCACATCTCGTCCTGGGATGATGACAGTAGGTTTGGGTGAGGCGCCGCTTTTCCGTTACTTTTGGAAATCACAGAAGTGATAAATCCATTGAGGACATTCTGTCACCGGCTGAGTCTGAAACGTTCACAGAAAGTGTGCCAAAAGGAAGGTTTTAAGCCATGCCATTTCGTATGCTGTTTCGCCGCCTCTGTCTTTCTGGTGTCCCACAGGACACGCCTAGGTCCAGGCCTTCCACAGACCAGTTTCCGTCTGACCCTGGTTAAAATTCCTTCCCGCAAACCTGAGAAACAGCTGCTCCCCCGTGAATGAATGCGTGAACGCGTGAACGCGTCCCCCGCCGCCCTGCCCTCCCCGGAGGCCGTCCTCAGGAGCCAGCTGTTGTGAGTGAGTGAGAAGGTGGAAGGTGTCGGTCCCCTGCTCGCACTCAGGGGAGGAACCAGATTCTCTCTTCGGGGGGTCTCAGCCGCGATGGATTGCATCCAGCGCTTCTCCAGGTTCTGCAGCGGGATTCCGGGGGTCGTGCTTCCTGGCCTCGGGTGGGCGTGCGTGTTTGTCCGCTTAGGCCGAGAGGCGCCCCAGGAACCAACGACCCCCGGACCTCACTGGCTTATGAAGATGACGGTGCATTTCTCACTCGTGCGACATGACCCTCGGGGGTCGGCTCCGGCCTGGCCTCCGGTTTTCTTCCTCCTTGATCCTGCTGAGGGAGAGGCTCTGGTTTGGGACATGCTGGTGCCGTTTCAGAGCGGGAAGTGGAGCGGACCCCGGCTTCCAAAGCCCCTGTGTGTCAGCAGCTCCTGCCACTTCTGCCTGCACTCACCGGCCAAAGCTCGTCCCGTGGCCAAGCCCGATGTCACGGCAACAGGGGCGTACAGTCTTACTCCAGGGACAGGAGGAAAATATTGCGAGCAGTGAGGCGGTCTGCATCACGGAGTTAGGATTTCCCAGCGCTGGCTTCGGCGCATGCATCTCCACATCTGTTTATATATCAGGCTCATACGCGACGTTTTGCTTGAAGCAAGCGTGGCAGAGAACGCCAGGTGCCCACGAAAGCCTGCTCTCCCCTCCACAGCGAGCCATGGCTCACCGTGCCTCTGGTGCAGCCGTTGCCCTGGTTCCCACCGACGGAATGTACCTGAGAATGACATGTCCTGGTCAGGCCGTAGCCTTTCAGATGCAGGTGTATAATTTCTCCACTGTGCTTCTCTCCTTAGCGCAGCGAGATGCAGGCAATGGCGATGCTCTAGGCGATGGCCCAGACCCAAGACAGAAAGATGGCTTCGGGACAATGGTGGGGAAGAGAGCGGCCTGCTGCGCCCCCCGGGCTGCTGGGTGAGTGAGAAGGAGGCTTCTATTTTTATTTATTCATTTATTTATTTATTTGTTTGTTTGTTTATTTATTTATTTTAGCCATATGTGTTTTAGGGTCTATTTTTAAAGCTGTTTAGACACTAAAGGTTGTGCACATAAAATACATTTGGTCTTATCTTCGTCTTTCCTCGTTCTGAGAGGGCAGCAGAGGATCAGGGAGCGGTGGCTCTTGCCCAGCTTTACACGGAGTTTTGGTGGACTGAGAACTTGACCCCGGGTCTGCGGACATAATGCCAGGGTGTCTTCCACCGTGTCTGGCTGGTGCTCCAAGGAGTGGAACGTGTGATGGAGATTTAGGTTGCAAATCGCCGTGTGCACCCCGGATCTGTTCCGAAGGCGTGTCTCGTGTTTCCTGCCCGGAGTTTTAAAATGATAGGAATTCATTGCAAACATATAAATATCTCAGGATATTTCTCTGAAGGACTTAGGTTCCAACTTCTCTTGAGGAACCATGAGGTCTGCCAAGGCTGGGTTCATGTTTCTACAAAGGGGACAATTCCCGGCGTCAGCTCCTCCCTCTGTAGCTGGGGTGCATTCGCTCCCATGTACTAGGGTCCCCTTCACACCCTACTGTTTTCCCGCTTCTGAGGCGTGGGATTGTCACTTATCGTGATCCTTGTACGGCCTGGTCGTAAAGAGGAAGGTAAGTGTTTAATTGTCCCTTAATCTTATGAGAGACAGAATAATGGAGCAATAAGAGAGAAGAAGTAAAAAGTGCTGGGAGAGAGTGTATTTCTTTGGCGAGTGAAGATGCGGGCGTGTCTTGAGAATAGGACTTGCTCTCTGCCACGTCACTTGGGTCCGTGGTATGTGGGGTGCAGGGAGGGTGCGGCGACAAGGGGAGCCCCGTGTAGATGAGGAGATCTGAGAGCAGAGGAGAGCCGTGCTCCTTCCCAGGAGGCACCGGGGGGTCAGGGTCCCCGTGGTGACATGGCTGTGTGAAATGTCTGGGTCACAACAGACTGGGGTGGGAGGCGGGTGGGCGCTCCCCCACGCCCTAGCTCTGCGGTCTTGGCTGGGAGAGAGGATGGGGCCGGCAGGCCTCAGCGCGGGCGGTGGCGCTCCAGACGGGGCTGAACGTCTCAGTGGGTACCAACTCGGGTGAAGGACAACGCCGAGGATGAGGGCCGTGTCCCCGCCCTTCCCAAGTCTCCCCGGTACACGGGCCCTTCTCCCCTCATCCGTGTGAGGTGGGCGGGCGGGGCGTCCTTGGCCAAACTCATCGGAAGGGACGTCCCCACCACACAGTGAAATGAGAGTCTGGACAACGACAGGTTTTACACTCAGACTTGTGCTTGTCACTCATCCGTGCGGAGGGACTGAGGTGTGTGCATTCCCGACTCGGGCAGCTCCTCGCGGCTGCCTCTCCACGGCTGTCTCAGAGCGCGCAGGGTGCGAGTTAGCGTGATTCTGTCATGGGAAGAAGCTTGGCGGGTCCGTTCTGAGCTATTTCTAAAAAAGTGCTTAATTCACACATTTTTGTAATTTAGTTCTTTGATCGTGAAAATGCGTTCGGGACCTGCTGCTATGATGGGGGGCGGCAGGGGGTGGGGAGCACGTGTCTAAGGGGGTGGGAGCCTGGGCTGTGAGTGTGAGACTCGGGCGCTGATGACGGCTTGGCCAGCTCCGAGCTGTGGGCTCCCGGCAAGTCCCTCCCTCTCTCTGGGCCGCGGATGACCGTGAGAATGAAGCGGGCTGTCGGTCACAAGCACGACCGCAGGAACTGCACACCCGCTGCGCTGCCTTTTGGCTAAGAGTTTGACGATTCCTGCCATGTTGCTTGAGATCACCCAGCGCGAGGGGCACCAGGGTGGCGAAGTTTCAACGTCCTCCTTTCTCCCTCCGACATCCCGGTCAGGGCCCCGTGAGTCAAGCTGAGAGGAACCGAGCCACTTCTGAACGTCCCGTGGGCACAGTGGCTGTTCAGCCTGCCACCGGAGCCTCAGGGCCTGGCTGTCACCGTGGGTGACTGTTTCTAAACGGATAGGTTCTTAGAAAATGTTTGACAACCTCACCTTTGTTAAGCATTTCCCCCAAGGGATTTCAGCTGGGTCCCTGTTTTTGTGTTTTTCTTGTAATTTACTTCTAAAGTGTCACCCACCTTTACGGTGTGATGCAAATGACACTGCCTGCTCGGGCGGCCGTAAGTACACGGAGATGAAGGCCGTGCTTCATCAGGCGCCCACTAGAGGGCAGCAGAGTAGTGAGAATCGGGGTTCTCGGAGGCTTTGGACGGGGAAGTGTTGACATGCGACTTGGCAATTGAATAATTTTTGATACTGTCCTGACACATAAACACCTAGAAGCAGGTTTTCAAAGGTTATATGCGCACTAAAAGGGGCATTAACGAAACGAACTCGCATGCCAAAAGTAATTTTCAATATTCTGCAAAGAACCGCGGCCTCATTACGAGATCGCTCTTTGAGGATATTCGGCTGCTGTTAGCCGGGTCCGTGAAGAAACCCCACCAGTGAACACGCCTCCCGAGAAAACCAGGCTGGGCAGACCGACCGGCGTGGATCTGGTGATGGGTGCAAGCCGCCGCTGGCATGCGGGGCTGGCCGGTGGCATGGGGGGCTGGCAGGCACCAGCCCCGCCCACGAGGAGAAGTCGGGTTTTAAGTGGATTTTCTGTCTTGGGAACGTGGCTGTCCCCGATCTGTGGCGCTGACATGGTCAGATAATCACACACATACAGCACGTTGCGTGTTATGGGGGTGATTTATTTTTAAGGCATTTCTCTATCTTTGGCGTAAAAAGTCGGCACGCGATCGGGGTTTATTCCACGGACGTCCTCACACCTTGAGAAATAGCCCATTTGTATTATCGCGGTTTGATGTATTTCCCATTTGCTGTGCTTCTTTGGCAAGTTGGCATTTTAATTTAATTATACTTTTTGCTAATGGTCTTTATTTTTCAGTGTCTGTGTGTGAAATGCCCGTAGGTTTGATGATCCACCCCCCCCCCCGCAACCCACCCCGTCTTCCCAGTGGCGAGCTGTAGTGCAAATTTATAAACTGACAAAATTCAGCGTAAAATCCAGGCAGGCGACATGAAGGCATCTGTAAAGAAATCCCGCTTGAGTCATGAGGCATTTTCCTCACTTGCAGAGTGTGGCCCCGTCTTGCATGCCTTCCGGTCCCGGCCTTGGGGTCACCGACAGGGAGCGGGGGGCACAGAAGCGGGTGGGGACGTGTCATCCGGGTCAGAGGACCGGGACTCCTCGCTGAGTGTCCCGGCCTCTTGGGCTCTAACGACAGTGCTGGTGTCCCCAGACTTCCTGGCGGTGTTTGAAGCGCCCGTGGGTGACTGCGCAGGCAGCTGTGGGCCCTGAGGACTGGGGGCTGGCCGCTGGTCTGTCCAGGGCCCCCGCCACAGGGCTGCGGGGCCGTCCTCGGCTGCAGAGAGGACCGCGGGAGAGGACGGGCTCAGGGAGGCGAGCCCTGACGGCTGGCTCACATCCTCGATGCCAGGACGCCCATGGCTGGAGGACGCGCCGCTGAGCCAGCAAAGGGCCAAAGCAGAAGCCCGGCCAGGGTCGGCATCCGCGCCCATCGCCGCCGACGTCCCAGCTCCACAAACGCCGAAAGGCGGATTTTACGTCCTTGGAAATTGAGTGTATTTATAATTTCGATAGATATTCTGAAGGCAAAGCCGGCTTTCAGAATGCGTCCTGGTGTCACCTCACCACCTGCAGCCCTGTGGAAGCATAGCTGTGGCCCCGACATGGGAGAGGGTTTTGTTCTGACTCATGAGGATGCAGGAGTGAAAATGGCATGTGTGTGTGTGTGAGTGTGTGTGTGTGTGTGTGTGTGTGTGTGTGTGTGTGTGTGTAAGGGCTCGGTAAACGCCCCGTGCTGGGCGCACGTGGTTTTCCTGCTGTTGTGTTTCACTGGACACGTGTCATCTGTTCATTCAGATTTGTTCTTTTGTTTTTTCTTTTTCTGGCCCAGTTTGATTTTCACATGGGAGCCCCACCCGCACCTGTCTGCATCAGCTCCTTACCCCTCCCCACTCCTGTCTGCTGGGACGATTGGCCTTGGGGGAGTGTGTAGACGAGAGCCAGGTGATTGAATCAGTTTAGTGAAGCCGGGAGGATTTATTTGCCTGTTCTCCAAAGGACATCCGTCTGCTCCTGCTGACAACACCGAGAACAACAAGAGTTCTAATGGCGGAGGGTTTTCCACTAAAGCAGAGCGGGCGAGGGCTGAGGAGGTGCACAGGTGAGTGTGTCAGGTGAGGTCATGGCGACGCCAGTCCAGGGCCCCGCAACCCCACCTGTGACAGGCCCCACGACCCCACCTGTGACAGGCCACATGACCCCACCTGTGACAGACCCCAGAGCGCATCTGGGCGGAGTCTCAGGCACGGGGAAGATGCCACCTGCTCCACTGCAGGCAGAGAGGAAAGCAAGGGACACGCAGGTGAGGCCCAGAGCGTGTTCATCACCTCATGTGGGGGGACTCATAGAACATGATGATATATAATCAATACGAGGAATATGATCGCTGCAGGATTTAATTTTCACGCGAAACACACGGGGAAGGAGACGGGGACCTGGACGTCACTGTCCCTGGGCTTCGCTGTCTCCTCGGCACAGGGCAGTCCTGCTTTCATCTGCGCGTTCGTGCTCCAGTGGCCAGCGTCCTCCTCTGAGGGGAAGCAGGCCGCCCCTCGTCCCTCCAGTTCCCACGCGGCTGCTGGTGTGGATGGATGGGTGATGTCCACGTGCACCATGAGAGGCGGGCTATGGCGTCAGTAGTGTCGGAGAGGAGATGGGAGGGGATTATTTAGGGTGCCGGAGGCCTTCGCGGGACTCGACTCCGCCTGGCCACTCCCCGGTGTGGAGCACTGATGGTGTGGGCAGCCGGCCCGGGAGGCAGGGGGACCAGTTAGCCAGGGGTGAACGGGGTGGCAGGGAGGAAGCAAGTCGTCAGCTGCCGATATATTTTTCAAACATGAGAATTGATGTAGGTGACAAAAACATCCAGAGGAGAGAAAGATGACACCATGGTTTCGGTCGGAGCAAATGGATGAACAGTGTTGTCACTTTTTGATATAGGAAAGCATTTATTTAAAAAAATGCAAAGTGTCAACTGTGTACCAGTTTAAAGGGGAATCTAGGACTCTTGGGACAGAGAGAGGCTGACTGACAGAGGCTGACTGACCAGATAAGAATTCAAGAAAAGATGGAGGAGAAAGAATAAAAAAGAAACGTAGGAACTGATTCAAAACCTTAGCTAAATACTCGGCTATACAGTGAGTGGGCTGGATTCTGCCAGACCCGGAGAATAATTTAATCTGTATTAAAATATTATCTAATTATGCTTTCGTCTGTTGTCCCTTGTTCATGCAATCGTAGGTGTTGTCATGAGGACCCTCCCTGATTCTTTGACACACAGCAGTGTCTGGCCGGGGCAGCCGTGACAGCCTGGACCTAACCCATCTTGGTGCTCGGACCTGGTTAACCCGATCTGAGGGGTGGCAGGCTCGGGGGAAAGCATCTTCTTTATTTTTGCCAGCTGAGACCTTCAGATCTCAACGTTCCCCTCCATGCCCTTAGAACCACTTGTCTCTCCTGTTCCCACCCTCAGAAGATGCTGCGTGGATGCCACGGGGTGTCCTTGTCATCACCTTCTCTGTCTCGTCCAGGGGTCTAAGGGAGGGGACAGTCTTGGCCTAGTTTTCCTAGTGAAGAGTGTGGCCTCAGAGCACTAGAACCTTAAAGAAAAAAAAAAAAAAGCAATAGGCTGCGATTAGGGGCCCTCCGCCTTTCTGCGTTTGGGGGACCCCGTGTAGTGGCCGTCGGGACGGTAAGCAGTCTGGAGTTATGGGAGACACTCGAATGTCTTACGAACCACAGGAAGTCCACGCTGGCCCCTCTGTTGACCTTCCCCGGGAGGGAGATGCGGCAGCCAGTTGAGTTTAGCGATCGGAAGTGGTGGCACCCACCGAACAAAGGAAAAGGTCCAGGTCCCCTTTTCAGGTCACGGCTTTGCGGTTCAGTCGTCATTTAAAGCAGTGTGGCCCTGGCCCTGGCGTGTTTCTCTCACTGTGAGGGACTCGATGGAGAGGACACGCCTGCAGTGTCCCGGCGTCCCGTGGGCACGACTGCCGCGGGGACGTTCGCACGCAGCGTCTGACCTCAGTGGTGCTTCGTGCACCAGGGGAAGAGCTGCCCACCCAGCTGCCTGAGGCCAAGCGTCCTCAGGGCCCTCACTGGCTGGAGAGTGGGCGGCTCAGGGGGCAGCTCTCCCGAGAGGGTGGGGACTGTCTGCTCCACGGGGTCCTTGCTGTTGGAGCCTTCCGAGTGTTGGCCGCAAGAGGCAGACCCACGAAGCCGGTCTCCCCCACGTAAGGAGATGCAGAGAGAAGGCAGCCGCCCACAAGCCGAGGAGAGTGGCCGAGGACAGACCCCTCCTCGAGGAAGCAGGAGGACCCAGCCCTGCGGAGACCTGGGTTTCGGAGGTCCAGCCTCCAGAGCTCTGAGACCGTGCATGCCCGTCACTGACGGCCCCCCCAGTCTGTGGTCCTTTGCGTGGCGGCCCCAGCAGACGAACGTGGTTCCCCGTGGCCCTCACTGCCTCTTCGGCCATTCCGTGGGCTCCTTCCAGGATCCACCCGTGGGTTGGCTGAGACGATCGTGAGCTACATGGGCAACAGAGCCTGTGGTTAGGGCTGCCTGCCGAGACAGACGAAGTAGGTGACACAGAATGGCTCCTAAAGATGGTTCTGTGGGTCAGGGGGCTCGGCTGGGCTCAGCGGAGTGTTTCTCTGCTTGTCCTGTCTCGGCTCACTTGTGGGACCTCAGCCCCGGTGACTCGACTTTGGCTGGCAAGTCTAAGATGACGTCACTCATACGTCTGGTGGTCGGTGGTGGCCGTGACAGCGGGCGTAACCAGGTGCCCTCCCACCCTCAGGAAGCTTAGTCTGGGCCTCCTCGCGTGGCAGACAGATGTGGGGTTCTGAGAGCTTTATCCCCATTCGTAATGATTTCCTTTGGTTAGTTCAATTGCTAGGTCCAGGGGCAAGCATAGTTTTAAGGCTTTGCCTGGGTCTCGCCAAAAATGTGTGTTCTCTAAACAAATAGTACGGCCAGGCGTTATCTATACAGTAGTTTCCCCTCGTCGAGGTTTCCTTTCTGTGACTCACATTTGCATGTAGAAAACAAAAGGAAACAGAACTGACTGCTTTCTATCAGTTCCTGAATGAAGTAGAGCACGTGGGGTGTAACTCCATAATATGTCCCCGAGGAGCAGGGGCACCACAGATTTGTCACCTGGGGTCCATCCCCCGTTATTAAACATGTCCTCACTTTTCTTGCTGGGCAGGGGGACACGGACAAGTATTTTCACTTTAATGAAATTATCGTAGTATTAAAACCAAACGATTTATCTGCAGTTTCCTTTGCTCAGGAAAAATACGCATTTCTGTCATTTCTACGTGTCTCAGATATGATTAGAGTTCTTTTCGTTTCAAACCCAAGAAGCGTGCGCATGTAAAACCCAGGCTACTATTTTGTTTCAGGATCTCTACTAAAACATTCTTTAAGCTTAACCTCTATCCAGGTATTTCCCAGTAGTGTGCCAGGCTGGGTCCGAGTCAGTATGGTGACAGGGTAGCAAGCTTCAAGATGATGCTTCTTGTGTAAATAACAACACCCATCTGCTCGTCACACAGATGCTTAATGGGGAAGGACAAACACGAAGTCGATAGCAGGGTTACTTGGTGACTCCTGGCATCTCCCCCACAGATGGCCAACTTTTCCCCGAATTATCTCTCAAGAGAGACTCACAGACGTAGGTTAAATATTAAGCACTCACGTTTCGGTATCAGTCAGTCAGTAAGAATTCTGGGTGGTGGCTTCTCCAGGGCCTGGACCCCAAGCTCTGTTCTGAGCTAAGCTGTCCTTGTGTTTCTCATAGGATGGAACGTGTCGCTTTCCTCACTGGCAGGCTGAGGCTAAAACAGACAGACAGGGAATACGATACTTCATCCCAAAGCCCTTACTAAGTTCATCTTTACAATTACACAGGCATCTTTCATCAGTGTAGGCTTTGAAACAGTCTAGATGCTGTGGTCACAGAGATGTAAGTCCCAGAGAAGAGACAGATAAGTCACTGTCCGAGCCTCAGGTGTATCCACCTGAAGGAATTGAGTCACTTATCTTGTATTTTAAGTGGCTATTAAGGTGTGGGTTAATTGTAATTGTCTATAAAGCAAGTGAAACCAAGCCAGGCACACAGTGGCTTGAATTCATAACAATAATTATACTCACTAGTACATTATTTCATTGTATCGTTCATATAATTAGGTCAGATATTGTTATTTCTATTTTAGGGACGATAAGAACAGGTAGGGAAGGGGATCTCCCAGGTTCACGCTGCCGGTTCCGGAAGCCGCTCAGGGCCACGAGCTCCCCGTGCTTTGACCGGGCTCAGGAGGCTGAAACGGGCGACTTCTCCGGGCCCGACACGCAGTTTGGGTTGCTGCTGTTGTTTGTCTGTTTATTTGTTTGTTTTGGATTCCCCATGGGAGCACCCAGGATCCTGAGGGTTTAGGAAGGCATCCCTGGTTCCCATGACTACCGATACTGGCTGTAGGACTCAAACTCGGTTTCAGGACACCGCCCCCACCATGCTGCGAGGCCACCGTCACCTCTGCTGGCTCCTTTTTGAGCCACCGCTTGATGGGCAGCCCCTGACGGGCCAGATGCCGTGTTCTCGTCACCGCCCACTCGGAGTCTCATACAGGTTCTTCGTCTCAGCGAGAGCGGCTTGCGTGGTGAGCGTGTCCACAGGGGCACGGTGGCCAGCGTGTCTGGCCCTCGTGGACGTGGTGGCGTGGCTGTCAGGTGGGCGGCTGTTCTTAGGGATAATGGTGTCTGATCCAAACACAGACTCTTCCCTTTTGTAAAACCAGAACGAGCAGCCCGCACATCCAGAATCCTGGCTCCCTTTCCCCGTGCACTGCACACCTGGCCCCCGGTACGCGCTGTCCTCCTCCCGCCGGGTGGGCGTCGGCCAACAGGGCCGTTCTTACCCGTTGACTCTTATCGGCGAGTCCTCCTCCGACTCTTCAGAACCACGGTGTGTCCAGGACAGGGGTCTCTATCCTTCTGAGGGTGGCGTGGCACGCCCAGGAGCGCAGCCCACTGATGAAACAGAGGCGGAGGGAGCCGGGTCAGCGGGGCACGCAGAAGTAGCGTGGCAACAGGCCAGAACCACACGCTTGGCTTTGAGAGGTGACTTTTTATCGCCATAGACAGGCTTCTCCGACTCTGAGACGTGGTATTTTTCAGTCAAAGGCCAAAGCGTATTTGTAGCGAATGCACTGCAAGTTTGAAATGAAATCTGAACGTGCGTACGTGTTATGGGGGTGTCCCTGCTGGAGGCCACATGGCATCCAGGAAGGGGGAAAGCAGTTGATCAGAATGTCTGTCTGCATCGGGGCAGGAGAGGTACGGGCCTTTCCGACAAGGCGATGGCTGGCCAGGGGTCTCAGTGATTTTTCTTTGCTGAAATTCTGGATGCTAGTTTTGTGTTACCGAGACAGACGCTGCTATTTACCTAGCGCTCTTCTTTCTAATAAAAAGTGGCATTTTTTTTCTCCCAGGCCCTCGGTGTGGCTTGTTGTAATTATTCACTCTGTTGAGATCCCGGGACACTTTCAGTGGGCACATGACTCAGTTATGGCCAGTGAAATGTGACCAGAAGTTTGGGGAGCGCTTTCTCTTTCCTGATGTCTATACCGTCCTTCTAGCTTCAACTTTCTTCCTCTCGCGAGAGGGGGACGCAGCAGCCATGTTGTGACCACGAGGCAAAGAGCATTTGGGTCAATGTCAATGTCTGCTCTGAGGAAGCAGGGAGGCTCCAGCAGGAAAGGTCCCAGCCACCACACCGAGCCGTCTCCTGGCCCCAGACGGCTGCCCGCGCACGTCTCGCTGTGAGGAGCAGAGCTTGGTGTTTGAACCGAAGGCGTTCTTGGGACAGTCGGTGACATCAAGTCATTAGGGGAAGAATAGTTGCTATTATACAACAGCTGCCAAACATCAGTGCATTTCATGGTCAAAGGTCATTTCTCATTCTCGAAAGTCCCAAACCGATATTCTTGATCAGCGGAGAACTTACCTCTTAAACGATGATTCAGGGGTCCCCTTTCTATCTGGTGGCTCTGTCATCTTCGAACACGTGGTTTCCAAAGTCGCCCCGTGTGTGGACTGCCCGGTGGCAGGGTGAGAAGAGAGAGCATTGTGGGGTGAGGCAGGGCCACCGAGGGGGCTGTGCCAGTCTCGGGAGTGGCACGTGTCACTTTGCCATTCTTTCCGTCGATCACAAGTCAGTCTCATTCATGGTGACGACATGCGAGGCTGGCGGTGCACTCTGGCTGGGCCGAGGAGGCAGGGAAGATGCGTCTGGTGAGGAGCTGGCTGGCATGCATGGCATCCACGAGACCATGCCAAGGGGGTCGGTGCTTCGTCACCCGGGTGTTGGTTGGAGCACGAGGGGCACTTCGGTTTTCAGAATGGTGATGTGCAGCCGGGTCAGCCTTTCTTCGGTGTGAGGATGGTGGGACGTGTGGACGGATGAGCGGCCAGGCCTGTGTGCGACTTTCCTTCTGTGGATGGCGGGGAGGGGAGGGCACGGCAGCAGGTTCTGGACACCGAAATTACGTTTCCTGTTTGGCTTGGGGAAAGCAGGATTTGGGGGAAGAGAGGAATGAAAACTATTTAAATTTCTTAATCTTCAAGACTATAGACCATATCCCATAAAATTACAAATAAGGTATAAAAACAACACCGACTCAGTGGGTGGAGGTTCTTCACCAATCCTGTTGCCGGAAGCGGGCCGGGCCCAGCGGTCAGAAGCTTGGACTTGGGCTTCGGACCCCAGATCCACCGCTTAGTGGTTCTCTGACTTTGGGCAGATTCCTCAGTCGCTCTGAACCTCCGTTTCTTTATCTGTGAAAAGGAGTTAATAAAGGAGATCGCCTCCTAGGGGCGTTGAGAGCCTTGAATGAGATGAAAGATGCAAAACCCTCAGGATGGGGTTTGACCTGTACCAAGTATTCAATATGGCGATGATGGTAATGACGATGATTTGAGTTAATACAATACTCGATTCAGTTCAGGAAGCCCTTAAGTGCCAAAAGCCAACTTAGCACTTTTCAATTTTTTTTTTTTTTTTGGTAAGAATGCTTGGCCTGAGCTCTACCTTCTTAGCTCATTTTTAAGTGGGTAATATTGTTGATTTCGGGTACAGTGGTGTATGGCGGGTCTCTACACCCATCTGTCCTGCTTGACTGAAGTTTCATGCCCGCTGATCACTCACAACTCATTCCCCGTCCCGCACCCCGGGCAGCCATCACTCCACTCTTCAACTCTATGAGTCTGACTGTGTTAGATGCCTCGTGTAAGTGGAATCACACGGCATTTGTTTCTCTGCGACAGGCTTAGTTAGCACACTATTCTCAAGGTTCATTCGTGTCGTTGCATATTGCAGATTTTCCTTTTTTTTTAAATATTAAATCTTCCCGGGATTCCATTATATGTATGTATGGCATTTCTTTTATTCCTTCACCCGTCGATGGCCATTTAGATCGTGTCCACATAGCCCCCGCTGCGAATAGTGCCGCCGTGAGCACGTGAGCGCTGGTTTGCCTCTGAGATTCTGCTTTCCGTTCTTTTGGATAAACACCCGGAAGTGGGGCGCTATGAAAAAACCCTGCACAGCAGAGGAACCTTCCACACAACGCGAAAGTGACCTATGGGACGGGAGACACTATTTGCAAGCCATGTATCTGATAAGAGGTTAATCTCCAAAAAATATAAGGAGCTTTTACAACCCAATAGCAAAAACAAACAAACAAACAAAAACAAAAAACAAAAAAATAAAACAAAACAAAAACAAAGCTAAACACAACAAAACAAAAAAAAAAAACAAAAACCAAAACGAAACAAAAACAAAAATACAAAACCTAATACCCAGATTAAAAAATGGACTAAGCATTTGAAAAAAAAAATTGCTTGAAAGAAGTCATACAGATGGCCAACAAGCATATAAAAATATCTTCCATATTGCTAATTATCAGGGCGATGCAAATCAGCACCACGGTGAAATGTCACCTCACGCTGGTCAGGATGGCTAATATCCAAACGCGAAAGACGAGTATTGGCGAGTGTGGAGAGACT
Organism: Macroglossus sobrinus; assembly: GCA_004027375.1. Lineage (NCBI taxonomy): Eukaryota > Metazoa > Chordata > Mammalia > Chiroptera > Pteropodidae > Macroglossus > Macroglossus sobrinus. Next base: position 12,915 of record PVKZ01005561.1, on the reverse strand, counting down.
GGCATCCTTGTCCAGTGCTGGCGACAACGCAGAACGGTGCAGTCACCGTGAAAAACGGTATGGAGGTTCCTAGGAAAACTGAAAACAGAACCATCGTATGATCCAGCAATTCCACTAGTGGGTATTTATCCGAAAGCGTTATTACTGTTAAAGATTTGCGACTCGTCAGCATGGAGTGTCCAGAGAACGCCTCTAGATGGCGCTGAAGCAGAGAATCGGCGTGACACCCCATCTGAGATGCTCAGACAAGGCTGCTTCTCGCTTTTCCCAAGCCGGGAACCTCACAACCGAACACTGTAGCTGTGCAGGGTAAAGCAATCTGGAAAAACTCTCCCCTCTCCTTCAGCTCTGCGAGTCCACGTGCCTTTGAAGTGGGAATTGTGGACCCTAAAACAATATCGACCTCCAAACTAATTTCAGTCCAGTGAGACAGAATATGTTAAGTCTATACAGTAGAGCTTACTGCTCGTTAAATGCTCAGTAAGTGCTGTTTCCCCTTTGTCCCCTCTCTAACGGGGAAAGGGTATCCCCCTCTATGTTTTTAATCATCGGCATGGTCAGCGGACAGCAAACTTTCAAAATCTATGTATTTGCTTAGTAAAAGTTTGAGGTCAGCGAAGTTTGCCTGATCTGAATGGCCACAGGCTGAATACAGTGATCACTACAGTGTAGTGAACTCAGGTTGGGCTATGGACTCAGACAGGCTCAGCCGGGAGCCGGGAGCTCTCGAAAATCCTATTTATCACCATTTGTAAACTATGGGCAATGATACGTGACTTATTCGAGGGAATGATGCACATGTAGGCATCTAATCCATGCCACTTCCTTTACCCTTATTAAAAAAATATCTATTTAACCTCCATCCACCCCAACATTGCACAAAGTGACCCTTCTCTAATCCTTCTGCTACAGGAGGGGGACAGCCACAGGACACTTCACCTTCCATCAAAACCAACCTCCCCTGCTCCCCTTTTCTCCAGACCCTGTCTTCTGTTTGTGAGGGGGGCGGGGGTTAGTCAGATGAGCCCCGCAGATGAGAGGGTACTTGGGGCATGGCCAGCGCCACAGGTGAGAAGGTACCGGGGTGTAAGCCGTCGCTCACTGGCTGGGCTATTAGGTCAGGGCATGTCAGCCTCTCAGCTCCAGCTCCTTATCTACCCTGTAACAGGGTGGACCACATCATCTTCATGGTCCTCCGTGCCCTCAGTCTGTTCTTCACCGTGTGAAAGTGGCCCCTGCAGGCAGCGAGAGACCAGGAGTCCACAGGGCTCTCTGAGAGGAGGGAGCGGGCTGGCTTACCCTCGTTCTTACGTAGTTGGCTATTTTCTCAGCCTTCATAGAGAGCTGTGCGAGTTGGATGCGGGGAGACAGAAATCCTCTGGATCGCAAAGTCAGTCCTGAAGGGCAGCAAGGGCCTAAGAAATGCGGATGCCCGGGGAAAAGCAGATAGTTTGGTGCATCTTTACCATGTCTCGGGCATGCAGGACCTGTGAACGGACTCGATTCATCTAAGGATGAAAATGGATCACGAGTGTAAAATTCACATACCTCTGCCTTCCGGTTCAGATGAGGGACGTATTACGGCTCCAAAAATGGTGCTTCCTTTAAATATTTGTTCGTCAAAATACAGAGAAATGTAAAGAAAAAGAGAAAAAATATTGACAATTTCACCACCCACGTAAACTCTGATGATCCAAACAATAAAAGTGTGTGTCTGCAGTTAGAATATGGAGACAGGTCAGAGCAGAACACGATGAAATAACTCTGTCCCCAGCCCCTTCCCACTACTGCTGGCTGTGCACGCGACACGCATTAACTGTGGAAAAGAAATGCGGTGAATTTTTGGCTTCCACTGAATATAATCCTATAACTCAACTTTTCATGTCACAGCTCTCTGTTGCCCGAAACAGTATAATGTTGGCCCCTTACGGTCAGCAAAATAAAGGTGATTTATACTTACCCAGTTTTATACAAGCTGTCTCCCAAGTTTCTTAATCTGGCCTTTCTGGTGGTAAAATTTTTAGTATTCCTTGTCTTCTCTTAATTTCTCGTTTGCAATTTTCTGAATCAGACATCTTCTTGGGAGGCATATTAAAAGGGTTTAAGATTTGGATAATAAAATAAATGGCTCATTTCCTGTAAACAGCATTCCAGTATGCATTATTCAGTTTCGGAATTATCCTGATTACCACTTCTGGCTTCAGGCGGCTCTGGGCTGTCTGTTCTTGGGCTTGGTGACACGGTCGTTGTATTTGGAAAAATAAAATAAAAATAGAAAATAAGAACCAGTGGAATTTTCAGAGAGGGTTTTTGTGTTTGTTTTGCTTTATTTCGTTTGGGTCTCCATTTATGGGAACCGTCTACTTCTAGAAGACTGACCTACGTCCGGGGCCAGGTCCGTGAAGCGCCTCGCGTGGACGCCGAATTAACTGGAAACGCGGGCGTCCTCAGCATCGAGGGTGTTGTCCCGCCCGCAGCGGAAAGCTGTTGACCTGACCTCAATCAGTGTGTCCTTAGGAGCAGAGGCAGCGGAAGCATTTTTCTTTCACTCTGTACAGGGGGGTGGCGAGTAGGATGGAGAAGTTCTGGGAAGTACCCAGGTTGCTCTGGGGAGTGAGTTCGGGCCGGGACAGAAGAAGGGGTCGTGTGTGTCCCTCCCCCGACGTCCCCCGGGAAGCGATGCTGGCGAGGCCCGTGCACGGTGACAGCTCCGGTCCCAACAGCAGCGACGCCGCCGAGGATGCCGAGGGCTGCAGTTCCCCCCTCCTGTCCCCTGGGGACCATCCCCACGACAACCCTGACGGGTGTCCTCATGAGGGCGGGGCCCGAGGAGAGCACAGTCGTCCTTATAACTCTGAGGAACGCCAAAAACACAAACCGTGCCACAGTAAAAGTACAAACCAGTTCGTAAAAGCGTCATAACGGACCCCCGCGTTGTGGGCTTGCCGACCTGGCCGCGGAGATGGGGCGCGAGGAGCGGGTGACGGGGGGGACTTCACAGACACGGTTGACGAGCGCCCCCACTTTTTACCGGACTCGTTTTGTTCATTCCTAAAACGAAGGAATTCCAGGTGTAGGGAGCCGAGTATGCAAATGATTTCCTTCCGCCCGGGCTGCCGATTTCATGAAAGGTCCTCCAACAGAGAAATAAAACACCCAGAACGGGGGAGCTTTACGGCACAGTCGAGAATACTGTGCCTTTAAATAGTTCAGACAAGCAGCGCGCGCTGTAAATTTGCCACGGAGACAAATTTGTGCAAAGCCGTAAAAAGAGCAGAAGTGGAGCTGGAAGGAGACTGGGTGGGGGGGAGGGGCAGGGACCCCCTCCAGCGGTCGATGGCCAAGGCGGTGTTGACTCAGCTGAGGCGGCCGCTGGCTGCGGGGGTGCCCGTCGGGTGCACGCTGTACGGAGTGGGCTCATGAAACACAGACGCAGAGGGAGGAAGGAAAAATGGAGACGTTTTCACACCAGTGGGGACCGAAAGCATGGCGTTTTCTTGGGGTTCTAGAAACTGCAGCCCAAGGGCCCAAGCCAACGAACTACCTGGTCTCTGATGGCCCGGCCACTAAGAATGGCGTTTGCGCTGTTCAGTCGTTGGGAAAAAAAAAAAAAAAAAGAAGCAGCAGCATACTGTTTCATGGCATTTGAAAATGATAGGAAATATACACTTCGGCGTCTGTAAATAAGGTTTTGTTGGGATGTAGTATGATGTATGATCTATGGCCTCGCGTGCTTACTGGTTTAGCCTTTCTCTGAAAAAGTGCTAAGACCCCTGTTCTCATCATGTGGCCCCCAGACCAGCAGCACGCACATCCGTGCAGCGTCTCAGGTAACCCTCAGATCTACGGACTCGGAAACTCCCAGAAATTCATGTTTGAATCCGGAGTACCCGTCCTTCCCCGGGTAATTCTGATGCCCACTCGATTGCGAGAACCCCTTCTGGAGAGTAGGTCACGGCTGGAGCCTGAGGGACACCGGACGTTAAATCCTCCCGAGAGTGGACTCGGGGGCTTTGGGAACGTGGCCGCTCTTCGCAGGGGTGGCCTGCCCCTTAGCGAGCTCTGCCCAAGTGAATGAGGAGGCCCAGCCATGGCGGGAAGGGCTGGCCGCTGCCCACGTGAGAGCAGCAGGTGCTGATGTGGTCCCCACGGCACAGGTGGGCGTGAAATAGCTTGCCCGAAGTCACACGATGATGAGCCAGCCAGCCTTCAGGGACGGGGTCTGTGTGGCCTCCCCATCTGAGCTTCTTCCCCGTCCCATGGCACCCTCGAGTGAAACGTACTTGCAAATTCTGTTGGGACTGGGACTCCCTGGGTTTCAGTCGGGATGGATGACTGGGCGCTGGTAACTGGCCTTCACTGTGGCTCCCAGTCTGCTAGGCCCGGCGTCCGCTCTCGGAGCGAGCACCGCGAAGAGACTCGACTTGCAAAATGCAAGGAAACCAGCGGTCTCTTCGGGAAAATGTCCAGTTATTTACAGTATTTACACACATAGAGCCCAGAATATTCTGTGGTGAAAACATCGAGATAACAACCGCTTGGGGAGCACTTTCAGTGAACTATCTACTTGAGAGAACAGGACACGTGTCTGCACGATAAAAAAAGAATCGCAGGCACATCTGGGCCAGCGTGATTTAGCTGCAAGTGTTTGCTTCGATATTTTTAATATACATTTATGCACTTTAAATTCACGTTATTGGGCGGAATGAGGGCTTCGGGGAGCAGGACCCGGGGCGCAGCGTTTTCAGCGCCCCAGCCTCAGGCGCACGGTGGTGTTCCCAGCTGCTTTGCTTTGACGGATCGTCCTGATGGCCTGCGTGTTCCTGTCACGCTAACGTCATGGGTCTGCCTGGAACCGTTTGCTGACAGAGGAGAGCCTCGGTCTGTCGCTGAAATCCCAGGGATTTAGAGGGAAATGCAGAGCAATTCACCTGGGCTCCCGTGGGGATGGTCTGTCTGGCTTGTATTTTAACTTTCGAGGAAGCGATTTCGTCTGTGTCTCTGGAAGGCCGAGGGGCGGGCAGGCAGGCCGGCGGTCCTCTCACTGGCACATTCGTCAGAGCCGCTGCTCCTCCAGGGAGAGATCGCTTTACTGAGACACCTTCTCCCGCAGCTCGTGGGTGAGACACTGGTGGAGAAGATGAGAGGCAAAGACGCGATGGAGACTCTTCTCTGGCTCTGTGCTTTTTTTTTAATCATTTTATTTTAAAATGATCGTAGACCTCCGAGAAGTTGCAAAAATAGTACAGCGTCCCCCAGTGTTAACATCCTCTATGACTACAACGCATTATCACAACCCGGGGATGGACAGTTGCCATGCTCACAGCCGGCTTTGTCGAGGGCCGTCGATGTTTACGTGCGTGTGGTTCCGTAAAGTGTTGTCCCATGAAATAATAATTTAAATAATAGCCACGACCACAGTAGAGTTTGTGGCTTTTGGATGATCGAAATAATACAAAGTATGTTGCATCCTTCACCCCGTCTTCACAGTCGCTCTGTCCCTGGGGTGGGCATGTGCTCTGACACTGTGAGTGCCCGAGGCTCCTGTCCCCTGCTTCCTCCTCCAGGAGGTGTATGCGATCACGAAGAAATACGCAGCTGAGTCACCACGGTGGACGTTTGGAGTCACCAGTGACTCTCGCTGCGCCTTCTCTCCCTCGTGAAGGTGGCCCACGTGACGTGCTTTGGCCATGGGACATGAGCGCGGAAGCTTTCACCGACCTTCCTCCTCCCCTGCCACCCGGCTCGTGGAGGAGACCCGTGGAGGTGTCACGAGAGCAAAGCCACCGGGAGTGCTGCACCGTCGCGGGGAAGAGAACCCCGTCCGGCGCGACTCGGCCAGCGGCAGACTCGCCTTGAGTGTGAGATCCACCGCGGCGCAGGAAGCAGCCGATGTCGGCGTCGTGCGCACCTGACCTCAGCTGTCCTGGCTGCGGTGGGGACACGGCATGGTGCCGCCCTACGAGCACTGGAGCGCTCGCTGCACACACTTCCTCGTGGCGGGGCCGTTCCAGCACCGTTCTGCTCTGGCAGGAACCGGGCTTCTGCAGCCGACGGGGTGAAGCCGACCTGGCGGTCCTTCCTGCGTAGCTCGTGGCTTCGTGCATCTCCTTCAGCTGCACCGCAGACGGCCAAGCAGAGCCGCGGCGAGGCCCCCCCCCCCCGCCATCCTCCCGCATCGGCACTCGGGGCAGCCAGGCCAGGAGGCTGCGTAAAGGGGCCGTCCAGGTGATTCTGATACAGATTCACGTTTGAGACCCCATGGTCTGGATGCTCCTTCTCGTCCTTTTCGCTGGCCCATTTGCTGTGTCTTGAGTCCTGGAAAGCACGGAAGTCCTGGGCTCTGATTCTCCACCAACACGCATGGATTCTAGAAGCATCTTTCCACGAGGAGACAAAGCGGGCCTCGCCGTGCACTGGTGTCGGGCGCGCTGGTCACAGCCCTCGCCGGTTTCGGGCGGCCCGTGTCTTCCAGGCGGCTTCGGGCCCGGGGGCCCCTCCCCCGAGACTCGGCAGTTCCCCGGTGGCTGTTGTCCTCTCTTCACCTGCTCAGACGCGACGGCGAGGGCTCTCGGAGGGCGGCCTGGTTAATTCTTCCATACTCGTCGATACATAATTATTTCTGCATCTTAAGAGGAGAGTGATGCGTACCTCAGGGGGGAGAAATGCGAATCGGGGACCGATTCTTGCTTTTCCCACGAGACTCTTTGGTGTCCTGCGTGAAGACCCGTTCGGTCCGTGCACGGCCAGCTTTGGCTGCGGTGTCCAACCTCATTCACGACACTGCCGTCCTACGCACGTGTCCTCGCGCTGGGATGCCTAACCCACCCGTGACGCCTCCCCTCGGTGCAGAAGTGGGGGGCACCACGGCGCTGTCGTGTATTTACCCACAGGCAGCACGGACAATCTTCCCCAGCCGAACGGGCCACACACCAGGCGTCATCCCGGCCAGAGCGAGAGTCGAAACTCACAGCAAGGAGTCTCGTTATCTGGCCCAGCGTGTGGGTCGACACTCATTTTGCGGGGAAATCTCACTAGAGAGGCCAGCTTCTGGATTCCAGGGCGGAGGGTTCCGGGGTGCCTGCCCGAAGGCGGAGAAGAGGGGTCGCCTCCGCGAAACGGCGCACGGTCAAGCCCAGAGTGACAGTGGCTCTCAGCCGAGTGTGGCCCGCGGGACGCCCAGATGCCGCGGGCAGAGCCGCAGGCCTCACGGTGTCGCACTGAGCCCCCGCCAGAGGGCAGAGTCCCAGTGAGCGGCAGCGATGACGGCGGCGTGCTGGCATCTGGGGGCTGGCTGCTTCTCTCAGAGTGTCCCTCGCCCTTGGGGGTAGCGCAGGTCACGGGCGTTCGTGACAGACAGCAGGACTCTGCGGAGAGGCAGCCGAGCGCTGTGGGGACACACGAGAAAGACGCACTGCGTTTCATCTTTCAGTCTTCATTTTTCACGGGTCATAAAAATACATGCACGACCCAGAAAAATCAAGATATATATATATATATATATATATATATATATATATATATATATATATATATATATAGAGAGAGAGAGAGAGAGAGAGAGAAAGTAAAAATTACCCATAATGCCAAAAATAAAGAGGTAGCTTTTATTAACATGTTGGTAGACGTACAATCAAAGTGATGGGTAAGATTAAATAAAATTGGGATCGTACTGAACATATGTAACTGTGTTATTTTTTTTTTTTTCACTGAACAGTGCAGGGAAAGCTATTTACCCACATCGTGACATGATCTCCGAGATCACTGTAATCCCTACATAATATTTCATTTGTTCCCTCTTTAAACATTCACTGATTCATCTGTGAGACGAACGCTTCCCCGGGAGCACACCGCAGGGAGGGGTGCCCTCGGCGAGCCTGCGTCCCCCCCTGGTCAGACGTCTGGGTTGGGGGGGGGTCAGACACTCGGGGTCCTCCGTCCCCCCACCCAGGGCGCTGCGGGGAAGGGCGGCTCGCACCCCTGGGACTCTGAGCGGACCCGCTTGTCCGTTGGCCTTTCTGGGATAGAACTTGCTGCCGACAATCGGGGCTGCGGCTTCGGCTGCCCGCGGGCCGGGGCCCGCTGTCACACGTTCGATCGGTGACAGTGCGAGCGTGATAAGCAGACGACCTCTCCTGCGGGGACGCGCTGATTCATGGTGCCGCATCCCGGGTCCCCTGCCAGCTCGGCGCTGCTCGCCGGGCCCGGCCATTTGTCTTTGACAAAGTCTCCACCTGAAGCTTTCCCCGAAAACCCCAGGGCAGCCCACGCATCCCGGACAGGTGACCGGGCGGGCTCGCGGGGGTCAGCGAAGGGGCCCGTGTTTAGCAAACGCCAGCGTTTGCGGTGAGGGACCAGCACGCGCCGTGGGGGTGCGCTGGGGGTGCAGCAGAGGAATTGCTGAGGTCCCCGTCCATGAAATAAGCATAGAGTGTCTTTTTTGTCTTAGTAAACGTCACTGTTGCTGCCCTGTACGCCCTTTGGGCCGGGCTCCTCCTCTGCCGTTTGCTTGGCACCGCGCTGGGTACCCCGCCCTTCGAAGTCAATTATTCCAAAAGCTAGTATTGTTTTCGATGCTGGGGAATTCAGGGAGCATCCTTTGTTGTTAATGTGTGTGTCTGTTTTCGGTCCAGAGTATCGTGAAAGATAGTGAGTAGGTTTCCACAGAGGCCCCTCAAAACCATTTCCAAGTGCTTCGTGGCCAAAGGTGGCCTCAGGTGTGCGAGCAGGAGGGGGGTCTTGGCTTCCGTTCTAGGGTGAGACTCGCCCCTAACGGAACCTTTCCCCAGCTGAGTTTGCTCTGGGCTTTTGCCTGCCTCCCTGTCTACGCCCCTCTCCCACCCCGGAGGACACAGCCACCATTAGGAGCGCTCAGGAAGGGACCTCGCTGCCCTGTCCACATAGCAGAGTCCCCGTGCCGTCAGGCCACCTGCCTCATCTGCGCCTAGAAGCGCGGAAGCCCTCGTGGCTGATGCTCTTGGCCCTGATGCAGGTATGTGCAGGGTGTTTCCGGAGACTGCCATTTGCTGGGCTTCCAGGCGGGCCAGCCTAGCAGCGCGACACAAACCCGCAGAAACGGTGGACAGGGGCCCTGGCCGGGGGCGCCGATGTGTGCACTGCCATCCACGGCCGTCCGCCCTCACTCCTGCTCCCCGCGCCTCCTTCCCTGTCTGCACCTCTCAGCCAGTGGCCCCCCTGAGCTTGGCTTAGAGTCGGGGTCTAAAGGGTGAGGGAACTGGGGGTACAGCCAGAGTCACGTGACGCTTCGGCTTACCGCTCTCTCGTCACATGGCCACATCCCGTTGCAAGGGAGGCTGGGAAACGCAGTCCCTAGCGTGGTGGCTGGCGCTCAGCATTTTCCTTCACTCGCACACGAGAGGGAGGACAGATGGTGGGGAGGGGGTTGCTTTGCTCAGGCTGCCGTGAGGAAGTACCGCCCTCGAGGTGGCTCAGACAACAGACATGCATCTTCTCGCAGTGCCGGAGGCCACAAGTCCAAGGTCGAGGTGCTAGCAGGGCGCTCTTTCTGCTCCCCCTTCCGGTGGTCTGCAGACGTCCGCGCTCTCCCTCCGTCTTCTGCGTGTGTCTCTCATCCGTGTCCCGACCTCCCCTGAGGCCGCCGGCCGCACGCATCAGGGCCACCGCTAGGACCTCACTTAACCTTAGTCGCCACTTTAAAGACCCTAACTCCAACCGGTCACAGACGTACTGGGGGTCAGGGCCTCGATATACGAATGGGGGGGGCAAGGGGGACATTCAGCCCACAACAGGGAGGAACCAGGAGTCCCTGCCACGGGCTGCTGCGGACCGGTCCGCGTGCTCCCAGGTCCGCTTACTCCTGCTGCCGCTTGGCTGGACAGGAGCAGGGGTGGCTTTGATCTGTGCTGTCCCCCACAGCGGCTGACGCCGTGCTCCCCCCGACTGTGACCGGCTCATAAATGCAGCCGGCTGAGCACTGGTGGCGGTGATGATGATGACAGGAAACACCGTGGTGACACAAATATCTAGATAAAGCAAAAGGAGGTGTGAAAAGTTGAAATAAGCAGAAAACCTGTATTTTCTTCTTTCACGCGTTCATTCATCCGTTCTTCCGTGTCTTTTGTTAAACGGCTGTTTGCTGGGTACCCGTCATGGGCCTCGCTTGTCACGGGCGGTGCGTGGGGGTACGCCAGTGAACAAGACTTTGTCCTTCCAGAACTCATATCCAGACGGACAAACGGCGACAAGCAAACTCATTAGCGGGATAATACCAGGTTGCGTTAATGGCTATTCGCGAGAAAAGCAAAAAGATTTGCTACTTCGTTTGAGAATGGCGCTTGGTGTCGGGGAAGGCCTGGCTGTGGAGACGGCCCTGGAGGGGAGCCCTCGCCTGAGAAGGAAGCCACCCCCGGAGGCCGAGGGGACCATGGCAGGCGGAGGGAGCAGGGGGGTGAGCGATCTGAGCTGGGAACCTCCATGTGTGTCTGGGGAGCAGAAGGAGAGCTGTGGTGGGGGTGGGGATGGGTCAGGGAGGCTGGGGACTGGAAGCAAAGAAGGGACATCGCCTGGTTAAAACCTTGGAGTCCCCACTGGTCCTAACTCACGTTCCCGTGCACGGAGCGATTCCAATTCTGAGGCCGTCCCTGCATTCCGTGACTTCCGTGGGTGGACTTTTCGGGTTCCTGGACGTGTGGAGAGAACCTGGGTGGGTCACACGTTCCAGAAAAAACGTTTGAATACAGTACAACGCGTAGGGTGCCAGGCCCAGGCTGAGCCCCGCCACCGGCTGGCGTGTGCCACGGCCCACGGAGGTCTGTGTGCGCCCCGGGATCACGCTCGTGACCGGCACCGGCTCCCACTGTCCCGCCGGAGAGCGAGCGGAATGCGCAACGATCTAGAGACAGTCCTGGACGCTACCTTCAGAAAATACACGCACGGCTCTGTTTATAAACTTTATTTTGTGTATTTTCATCTAGACTTGTGAAATGATTTTAAAGCTCGTTTCCTGCACGACTCTCTTGCTCTGTGAGGCAAGCCTGTTCTTGTGAAAGCGCTGGCAGGCGTCGCAAAGCGAGCGCTCTGCGTTTGCACGCTGGAGGCTGAGAGCTCCCCAGGCTGTGGTCAGAGCACTGGCCACCTTGACTGGCCGCAGAGGATCATACGGACACTGAGAAACGTCGCGACAATTACGCCCCCGGCCATCAGCAACCAGTAAAGCAGCACACTTCATTGAGAGAACTGTCCCGCTTGGTAGAAATATTGGACAACAAATATCCTACAACACAAATGACGCGTAACTCGCTCTGGCAGAGGGTGAACGTGGCCTTGGCCGCAGGGGGCGGGGACTCCGGGAGCATCACGGCTCGGGCGGAGGGCGCGATTCCTGAGCACGGCGTGGCTGGGAGTGAGGACACCTAACACGCAGCACCCCATACGGGGGCTGGGAATGCGTGAAGGTCAGGTCTCCACGCTCAACAGACACATGGTGGCATGCCATCCTGGCGACAGGCCACCGCGGGGAGGTACGAACGTCACCAGCTCCGTTTGACAGATGAGGAAGCTGAGGCCGAGAGAGGTGGCACCATTGGGGGCAGAGCCTTGACGGGGGCCAGAGCGTAAATTAGAACTGGAGTCTGCGTGCGGCAGACTCGGTCGGGGTCTCGTGATACAGGCTCAGGCTCCTGCCGTCGCCGTTCTGACCGTGGGTCGCGGAGCCTTGTTGTGAAGTGAGGTCCTTTGGCAGCCGTACACTAGTTAGGGCGTATTCAAAGGTGTTTGCTCCCCATTTGCATTCTGCTATTTAATTTTCAGCGGCCACTGCAGGTGATATCCCTTCAGGGTTCATGGAAACTGAGGCACACCCAGGTCATTGGCCTTGGCCAAGATTTCTGTGACTTGGTAGCATTTTATTCTGCCCGGGACCCTTTAAATAGACTCACGACGCACTCATCACTAGGTGGTTTCTGCCTGGTCCCCACTCCTGAGCTCATCTAGACCTCCCTCGTCACCTGCACTGCCATGCTTATCTTGGTCCCTCAGGACCCTGCCCTCGCCCAGGTTGGGGGTGCGTCTTTCCCTGAGTCTTCCAGCTCAGAAGAACGGTTTTATCCTTGTTCCAGCCGGAACCCAGAATTCACTCATAGGCACACCCCATATCCATATCTGCGCAGGAAAGGGACCAGGGCAGTGCTTGAGAGCTTGGGACTGCTCCACCCTGGTGACCCTGGGTGGAATATCAACCTGGTCTGAGCCTCGCTCTCCTCATCTGCAAAACGGAAATCTGAGCAGCGTCGTCCCCCCTGGCTGGTGCAGAGCCTGTGGGGGAGTCACGTTCAGTGCTGTACCTGGCCAGCAGGTGCCCGTGGATGTCTGTGGCTCGACTGAGCAGGGCACGGCACATCGGGGGTGCTCGGTCTGTCACTAGTTACCATCAAGTGCGGTCTCTGCCCACCCTGCCCCGGCCGGCGGTGCGGGGCCATTCTCCACCTGGGGACCGAGCGGGAAGAGGTAGCTGCGCGAGAACAGCTGTCGGGCCTGTGTCGCTTCTTTCGCATTCCCGGCGTCTGGCACAGCTCTCGGAAACTCTGAGAGTCACCAGAAGAGAAATAGCGCACGTTTCTTGAGCATGTGCCACTGGATTAAGCAACTGATCTGTGATAGTTCATCCTCACGAGGCTTCCCCGAGGTAAGCCCTTGTATTTCTCCCATTTTGTAGAATGGGAGAGCTGAGCTTTCAGAGAGGTCGGGCGATTCGCCTCGAGTCACACAGCTAGCGGCAGCAGAGCCAGCACTCCAGGCGGACAGTGAAGGCGGGAAAGAGGGACGAGAGCGAGAAAAGGAGAGGACGCCTCTGGGGCGAGTTCTTTCTATTTTCTTTTTAGTGCTAGTAATTAATCCTGGCTGCACGCCAGAATCAGCCAACTTAAAAAAAAAAAA
>PVKZ01005560.1:0-50871 GCA_004027375.1 Macroglossus sobrinus | reverse complement strand
CTGACTGTGGGTCTCCTCAGGAAAAGGAGAGACGGACGCCAGGCCGGCGGGTTCTGTAGGGAGTAGGTTCCTGCTCTGGTTATAGAGGATTTTCCTCTGCTGTGGTGCTGCTGGACTCAGCCAGCGAGTGTGGGGACATGGGGTCCCCTTCGCTTGCTCCCTGGCATCTTGTCACCAGTTCGAGGGAACGTCACGAACACTTTTAAGATAGCTGATGGACGTCGAGAGCTGGGTAGGTGTTTTCTGCACACCTACTGTGTGTCTGGTGTCCGTGCAGACAGGCTGGCGCTGTGTCTTCAGGCGCCCAGCTGTGAGGGACGGACCACGGACCACGCAGGCAGCGGTGAGATGGGGACGCAAGGGGAGGCTCCGTGGAGAAGGTGGGACATGAGGGAAGCCATGGATGCCGTGTCGGATCTAGAAGGTGTGGCGGGGACAAGAGAGCATTTGGGTCCGGGAGACCAGTGAGTGCCGGGGCGGTCTGGGGTCTGGCCTGACCCGCTGGGTTGCAGCCTGGAGCTCAGGCTCTGGAGCCTGACGCTCGGGTTCGAGCGTCACTCATCGGCTTTGTGAGCTGGGGCACGCTGCCTGCCTTCCGCAGCCCGAGCTTGCTCCTCTGCGAGGTGGGGGTACTGAGCGGCTACCGAGAAGCGAAGTGCGATGACCAAGGAGCAGTCTGGGGGGACCTCGAAAGCCGCAGGGAGGAGTTTAAACTTTACTGAGTCGCTGTGGGGTGTCACTTAGGCTTTCTGTGCTGGGGGTGCGGTGGAAGTGCTGTGATACCCATCAGAGGGTAGTCATGGCGGGAGTGGCGGGGGCCTGGACCCTGGACCAGTGTGCATCCCTTACGGCCAACATGCTTAAAGTCTCTCAGCCTCAGTTTCCCCCTGTGCAAGCAGGGCCGGACTTCCTCCCCGAGGCAGTTTCTGGCTCTGATGTTTTAAGGCTTTCCGGCCTGTCACAGTCTTTCGGGTTCACAATCTGGGTTGGGCTCAGGCTGCTTAGTCCACCAGCTCTCTCCTCGCGCACAGTAGGGCCGCTTAGTCCACCAGCTCTCTCCTCGCGCACAGTAGGGCCGCTTAGTCCACCAGCTCTCTCCTCATGCACAGTAGGGTCATTTAGTCGACTGATTCTCTCCTCACACACAGTAGGGTCCTTTTATCCACCAGCTCTCTCTCTCTCTCTCTCTCTCTCTCTCTCTCTCTTCACGCACAGTAGGGCCACTTAGTCCACCAGCTCTCTCCTCACGCACAGTAGGGTCGTTTACAGATCAGCCTGTGGACCTGCGTCCCAGAGGATCAGGTTGAAGCACTCACACCTTTATTTCTTCACTGTGACACCGCACGTCCGCTCGCCCGAGGCCTGGCGGGTCCTGCTGGGGTGTGCCGACCCAGTGTCGGCAGAGCCACGTCAGAGCCGTGCTGGCTCCGGGGCCCCACCTTTGCCTCGAGACAAGGTCCAGCTGATTTCCTGCTGAGAACCGGAGTCCCTGGCCGTAAGGGAGAGGTGTGTGTACACAGAGCCACGTGAGTTTTGTGCCACAAGAGCAAATAGCCCTGTCCCCTCTGTCCCTGTTCAAAGCCTGTTCTCTCCCCCGGAGTGCATTGTCACCTGTCCTGGGGCGTGAGCAGTTCCTTCCTGCGGTCTCAGCTCCCACGACCAGGAGATAAATGCTCGTGGGGTAGAAGGCACGCAGAAGGCAACGCGGTCGGGACCCTCATGCTCTCCTGTTTTTGAGGTGATGGGTCTCCTCTCCAGGTTACGGGGAAGGGCTGGCTCCCTGCGGGGTGGCCTGGCTGCCACCTCCTCGTACCAGGGCTGAGTTGCAACACTGCCACGTGCACGCGTTTGCATCACGCGTGGGCTGCACCGGGGGCTTGACACAGAGACCACGTGGCCCGCCGAGCCTCGGGCGTGATGTCTGGTCCTTTCAAGGTTGTTCTTCTGTTTGCCGGCCTCTGATGGGGGGCGGGGTGGTTCTAAAAGGGGAATGACCTTTGTCCCCCCACTTTCTCCTGACGACAGGATGGGGTACGGGTGACTCGGGGGGGACCTGAGCGTGTGCGTGCTAGGCTCGGTTTCCACGCCAGTGTTCAGTCACAGAAGACTGCCAGCGGGTTGCTCGCTGGCGTCCACACCACACCCCGCAGGGCGGGGCAGGGCAGGCGGAGCTCCACCACACGGGGGCGACTCAAGCGGGGGGCCTCAGACTGTGGGGGACCCTGGACGGGAAACCCGGCCCCGTGGGAAAAGTGATGTTGGTGGCACCAGAGTTCCCAGTCTGGGCTTGGCTGTCACCGCTGAGTTAAAGCTGCACGTGTGCCCGTGCGGGACTCAGGGCCTGCCACTCGGGCTCTGCTGTGGCAGCTGGGGGCAGGGCTGTGTGTGTGGGGGACCGGCCACCGCTCATGTGGCCTGTGCCCCGAGTGGGCGTGGGAGCCGTGGCACACTCCCCTGCCACGAGGCGTGGGTGTGGCTGGCCCCGTGCGTCCCGGGGTGGCAGGGGCCCTCTCCGACCACCCCCCTGCAGTGGTCCCCGTGGCGGGGGAGACTGTTTCACCAGGCCGGCCACCTGGCTCCGGAGCGGGTCCGTGGCAGGGGTGACGGCTTGCGGGCGGGGTGGGCGGGGGCGCCCGGCCCGGCGTGTTGCCGGTTCCGGGAGCATCGCTGGCCCCTCACCGCTGGCTCCGCCCCGCAGGCTGGCGCCCATGCGGCTGTACACGCTGTCCAAGCGGCACTTCGTCCTGGTGTTCGTCGTCTTCTTCGTCTGCTTCGGCCTGACCGTCTTCATCGGGATCAGAGGTAAGGTGCAGGCCTGGAGCCTTTATCGTTTGTAGTTCCCTCGCGGCGGTGCGTTTTAGCCCAGCCCGGCCGTACCCACCTGCTCTCTCCCACCAAGGGCCCTGTCGTGCGCCCGCCGGGTGGCGGGGTGACCCTGCTTCTGCGCCCACCGGGTGGCGGGGTGACCCTGCTTCTGCCCCACACAGCCGGGGCCTGAGGTCAGCGTGGCAGCGCTGGGCGACCTTGACAGTGTAGCTTTTGCCGGAAAGTCAGACGCTTCTGGAGAGTACGTTGCAAGGCAGGACCCAGCCCGGGTGCTGGGGAATGCAGGCCGTGGGCACTCTGCTGCAGCGAGGGGCGGGGGAGGGGGCGGTGAGGGGCGGGGGGCACAGGCCTGGGGTGGCCGCAGGGGCAGGAAGGCCGCTCTGGGGATGCCTGAGCTCTTGGCAGGAAGGGGCCTGCAGGTGGCTTTGGCCTTGTCTTCAGGACCCGGGGTGCCCTGTGGTCCCCCAGCATGCCGTTTGAAGGGAAGAGACCTGGGTTTCTGGGAACCTCGTGAAAAGCGGCCGGCTTCCCTGGTCCCCAGTCTTCCACCTCTGAGAGAGGGGGTTGGACGGGACGATTTCAAAGGCATTTTCGAAGCTGGAATCGCTACGGCGTGTGCCTCAGCGGGCCAGTTTCTTAGCCCGAACTGAAACTTGGGTTGGCGAGTGGACTGAGGAAGCCGGGGAGAGGGTGCTTATGTAGTTGCTGTTTACCTGCTGCTGCTGAAGGCGATGATGGTGACAAGGGCAACCTCTTGTTTTTCTTCCCATGACGTCCCCAAAGAATAACAGTTACATTAATCCCAGCACAAGACATCCCCATTAACTTGCGTGCTTTTCACGACTGTCCCTTAAGATTTGGAGGGGAGCATCAACGTTCTCCCGGTCTCCAGTGTCAGGGGACCTCAGCCAGCTCTTGTTCCCTTAGCCGCTGTCTGTCTCAGACACCCAGGGTTACGTGCAGCCGTCACCACTCTCGCAGACGTGAAGAGCGACACGGCCAAGCTGCGAGGAGAAACGTGACGTCGGGGTGCCAGGTCCCTCCCTGTCCCCCGGAGAGCACGGGGCTTAGCCAGAGTTCTCCACAGAGACACGGGGGTGGGGGGAGGGTGACACAGAGCCAACAGGAGGTTTATACAGATGCAGGTTTATTACAAGGTGCTGGCTCGTGTCAGCACGGAGGCTGAGCTGTCTCGGGCCACACCTGGTGGGGCTGGTAGATGCCGCGGGCCGCACCTGGTGGGGCCGGTGGATGCCGCGGGCCGCACCTGGTGGGGCCGGTGGATGCCGCGGGCCGCACCTGGTGGGGCCGGTGGATGCCGTGGGCCGCACCTGGTGGGGCCGGTGGATGCCGTGGGTGTGGCCCGTTGCTGCACTTGTTTGGCTGTGAGGTGGCCTTTGTGGTCAGGAGCAGTGCGGTGTGGAGTCCCTGGTGGTGGATGAGGCCAGCTCGGCAGTCCACAGATGGTAGTTTTGACAAAAGTGCTGCGTGTGGGGAGGGAAGTTCCACACCCAGAGTGAGCGTCAGGTCCAGTAAGAGCAAGATACGGCCACTTTGTGAGGGGAGGGGTCCCACACAGTCAGGCCACACCGATCACCTCGGCCAGGCGCTGGCTGACCGCTCCCCCTGCCCCCCAGGAAACAGGGCTGTGTTGGGGGTCCCGTGCTGGACTCTGCTGCTGGCACACTGGGCCCTCGGCGGTGGCCGCGGCCAGGTCGGCCTTGGTGAGTGGAGTCCAGGTGCTGAGCCCGCGCATAACCCCCACCTGCCCCCAAAGCCACTTTGCTCATGAGTCCACTGGGCGGTGGCCAGGGAAAGGGGCCGACGGGTGTCCACTGGGTGGTTCGTCCCTCCTTTACTGAGTCACTGCGGGGAGCAGTCACACGGAGCACAAGTATCTTCATATTCTGTGCCTAGTTAGAGAGGTCCGTCCACATACCTCTTCCTCAAATTTCCTCGCCCCCATTTTTCCCACATGTTCCTCCCAGGTCCCTTACCATGTAGGCACACCCCTGGCCACGCCCAGCTGGCATAGAGTCCAAGCACAGTGGCCAGCCAGGTGCACTGCCCCAAGCTCCGCCCGCCGGGGGGATTTTCCTTCCCCTCTGTCCTTCAGGGGTGCCTTGGGGCTGCAGTACCACAGCTGTCCCCTTCAGGTGGCGCCCGCCTATCGCGAAGAACCACCTGCAAACCAGGCTGGAGTCTCCACGTCCTTTGTCAGGTGCCCTTAGAGAACTCTGATGGTGCCACAGCTGAGTGGGGACCGTGGGCGTTGGGGTCACTTCTTCTTGTGACCTTCCTGAGCCTCTGGGCCTGCTCGGGCCGGGTCACACACGTACCGTCCCAGCTGGTGATGGAGCACTGCCCTGCACGCCCAGCTGCGTGGCTCGGTGGGTCAGGTAACGCCCATCATGACGGACAGCTCAGGTCGCACGGTCACTTGGTGGCCGGTGGTTAAACATCAGTCTCTGCTGAGGCCCAGCAGCAGGCCAAGAGGAGACTAGTCATCTGCAGAGGACGGCAGGGCTCTGCCCCCGGATCCGGAAGGCCTGCTCTGAGACTCACCCCCGCGGCCTGCGGAAGGCTCAGCTGGCGTCCTGGTCTGCCGCCGCCGCGTGCACGTTGGCGCTGCCGTCAGCAGGGGGCAGCACGCTCGGCAGCCCGGGCCTCCTCTCGTCTCGGGACCCACTCGTATGCGGCAGCTTTCGGGTCACTGGGTACGGGGGCCGGAGTAGCCCACCCAGCTGGGGAACACGTCACCCCCAAACCCAGAGGCCGGTCGGGCGTCGTGGTCTGTTCTGGGTGCACGAGGGCTCCAGGGCAGCAGCGTCTCCTCACCTCAGAAGGGGTATCTGCGCAGGGCGCACACCGGTCCCCCAGAAAGTTCACTGGAGCAGAAGGCTCCTGGACTGTCGTCAGGTTCATTTTCCACCTTCTGACACGCCAGTGTCTCACCGACAGGTGTAGAGTAGTTGCTACTTGTCACTCACTCGCTACGCTCAGCGTAACGTCATCGGTGTGATGGACCAGCATGATGGCTTGTCGGGGGGGGGGGCGGGTGATCCGGGCCTCTGTGGACTAAGCTGACAGCAGCTGGCGAGTCGATCTCCCCAGCTGCAGGACAGTGGAGTGTGTACTGCTGGCCTTGCTAGCGAGAGCAAACAGCTTCGGTGGGCCTTGCTGGGGACGGAGAGAAAGCCACTTGCCAGAGCAGTAGTTGGAACCAGGTGCCAGGGGATGTGTGAGTTTGCTCACACGGTGACGCCCCGTCTGCTACAGCAGCTGCGCTTGGAGTCGCCACCTGGTCGAGCTCGTGATGATCCGCTGTCACCCTCTCAGATCCACGTGGCTCCCACACAGGCCACTCACATGAGCTGGACGGGGATGTGGGACACTTTCAAGTCCTTCCTGGTGGCACAACCGTCCGCAGTCCCTCCAGGGATGCGACACTGACTTTGGTTGACGATTTTCGTAGGTGGAGGCATTCCGGTGGCTCCCACTTGGCCTTCCCCACCATCATAGCCCTCACTCCACAGGTCAGGGAACTGGTGGGGTTTCTGCCAGCTGCGCGTTCCAGTGACGCAGCTGGATGGCGGTGTCCACCCCCAGATGAGCCCGGGCTCCCGCTGGCCCCGTTGCGACACGTACCTGAGCTGAAACGGACGTCCGTGGTCCCCACTCTGACCGGTGGACCACAGCGCCGTTTTTGGGGTTCCTGGACTCAGTGTCAGATCTGGGCTCGTGTCTAGTTGTCCCCCAAATATCTGATTGTTTCCTTTGTCCCAGTGCACACTTGTCTTGGGTAAAGGCTGTAGGTTCCTTTAGGGGAATGATTAACACTATAAATTTTTGGCAGGGCACCAAGCTGCTTTCTTAAGGGAACCCAGCACCCTCTTCAGTTAAGGGGTTTGGGGTCTGTAACCTGGCTCAGATCTGGAAACTCTTGAGAGTCTGTTACTCTGTTTCTGTGATTTCAGGTTAGACTTTATTCGCTTGACCTGGGACTTTTCTGTTTATACAGATGAAGGAAGAATTTAGTTGGCTTCCTGTGCATTTCACTTCTGGGGACACCATATGCTCAGCTAGGCCCCCCGCAGGCTGGTGTGAGTGAGGCTGCTGACACTGCCGCCTTGCCTGTGCTGTCCCTTACGGTAACCACGCCCACCTTGCTTGCCTTTGGCGTGGAGGCCCCGCCTGGCCCCTGCCACCTGCCACCCTCCACCCAGTGACTCCACTGGGCGCTGTTTTCCCGTCCGTAACCGCAGGTCCCACCTCCGGGAAGGCCTGGCGTCCAGACATGGGCATCTCAGAGCTCTGAGGATGCTGGGGCTTCCCTCACCCGGTGGGTCTCACATGACAAAGCCAGCCCGGCAGACACTCCAGGCTGCCCGGGCATCTGACTCCCTCCTCTGCTCCCAGCCAGACAGGTGTGTCCCCTTGAGTCACCCACCTCTGGGCCATGTTTTTCTGCCAGCCAGCCAGGCAGACCGTTAGAGTCGCAGCTCCCAAGCCGTGACTTGCAGTGCAGAGTCCCTGCTTGGTGAGCCTGATCCGACTCGCTCCTTCCACCGTGTCTCACACCCGGGAGTCCGTTCCCACACGGGTTCTCCCATTTCTGTCCGTATTCATCAGAACGCTCGGGTCGTTCTTTTGGGGTGTAGCACCGTCCTCCTGAGTCAGCCTTTGTACCTTGCCTGCTGGGACTTGAGTCTCCTTACAGTTCTAGAAGCGAAGAGGGTGGGTCCCGAGGAGAGTCAGCTTTGTCCCTTGAGGCAGCTGCCCCGGGGGAGACGAGTCCCGTGGGGAGTGCAGGCCGGGTCCCTTGGAAGGGGACAGCCGCCTCCACTGGGGATGGGGCGGCCTCTCCCACTGGCGCAGGTGGCTCGTCCATGTCCCCCAGCTTCGTCAGGATCTGCCCGTGTGTCCCCAGAGCAGGAGCCCACTCTCGCCTCGTCGGAGCCCTCGCTGTAGCAGTGCGACGCCCGGGAGGCTGGGGCTCGCCTTGCGTCTCAGTCCAGCCAGTCGCGAGATGAGGTTCTGGGCTTGATTGTCGGCAGTCTCTGCCCGCTGGCGGCAGGCGGTCAGGGCCTCCTTCAGGGGACGCGGAGAAGCTTCCGGCCACTCGAGCTGGGGACTCAGACCCCCCAGCTCACCCTTTTCTGTCCCCACTTCGTCCAGCCGCAGTAGAGGCGGCCAGCCGACCTCATTACACTGGTTAGTTTTCAATCAATGTGCTGACGGGTCCTAACCAGTCACTTAGCTCCTGGCGTCTTGTAAGGGGTGGATTAGGCATATCCGACGGATTCTGCATCTTTTCATGGCCCATCAGGGCTCCCTCTGCGACTGGACATAGTCATTTGTGTCTTTAATTCTGAGCAGGTGAGACAACCAGTTCCAGAAAGCCAGAACCACCATGGAAAACTCATCCTTCACATTCTTTCCTGACGAGCCAACGTCTCTGTTAGGGTTCTCCAGGGGCGCCGAGCCCGCGGCAGGCGGGGGTGGGCCGCGAGGCAGCGGGAAACGGGCGTTCAAGCTGACAGTGGTTTGTCTTGGAACAAACGCAGGTCTAGGTTCACTCACGCCGTTTCCTTTGGTCAGTTCTTTTAAGGCCAAAGCCCTGAGACGTGATAGAGTAAGATTCCACGAAGCCTGGATGTCTGTCATTTCCGGAAGAACCTCGAGTCTGCATGAGTATACGTTATGCTTTTTTATATTCTCAACTTCCTAAGTAGTTTTGGAAGACTGGACTAAACTGGATGAATAGATAGATGTGTCTACATTTTTTAGCAGAAACCTTTAAACTAGAGAGATGCTGTGTGCATCACGAGTGTTCCCCTGGGCCCGTGTTGCGGAGGGGCCCGCATCGAGAGCAGTGGGGAGGGCTCGCCCGGCCCGCAGACCAGGGAGGCGGTACCCGGGTGGCGGTCACTGTGTCACCTGCGCTGGGAGGTCATCAGGTGCGGTGGAGTGCACGCGTGTGTCTGTGCTCGCACATTTGTATGTTTTACGTGTATATAAAACCCCTCAAGACAGACCAGGAACGTAAGACCACCTCCGAGGAACATGTGAGTCTTTTTTGGTATTTGAAAAAAAAAATCCAGTAATTATCGATAGAGATATAACCTGCCTGTTTCCTCTCTCACACTTTAGGGCCCAAAGTGATCCAGACTTCCGCAGCTAATTTTTCACTAAACAATAGCAAGAAGGTAAGACTGGCTCTCAGGGGCGGCCCGTGGGGTTTATAAACCTCGGGGCCACTAAGAAGTGGCCCTGTTTTCGAGGGCCCACGTCCCCCTGCAGCTGGCTTCTCCTCCTCCCCCACCATCCACCGTCACCTGCTGGCCCCTGGGTTCTTGTTTGCTGGAAAGACCTTCTCCGCTGTAATAAACCCGTCCGTGCTGAGAAAGGCCGTGGTGTTACCGCTTAGGGAGCGGCCGTTCACTCCCAGAGGCTGCTTAACTCATCCCGATGCCTCCCGGCTGCAAGTCTTACTGGACTGGTGAGTTTGGACGGGCTCACCGCATTTGCCGAAGTGCGGACGTGGGCTCCACGTCCCGTTTCTGACAGTGACAGCGCCTCTGTGATGGTTATTCCTGGCGTGAACCAATTCGAATGAAAAATCCTTTTTTTTCTTCCCCCTTCTTTTTTAATGTGCCTGGATGCTTCTCCAGGGTCCTCCTGATGGGACCTTTTTGGTAGTTTTAATACAGACTGACTTATGAGAGCCCAAACAACGAAAGCCTTTTATTTCTCTGCGTAGCTGACGTAATCTCTATCTGTGAACGGAACAACGTTGCCTACGATCCTCATGGCACCGTAACGTGTGGTTTATCTGACTGACCCCAGATGCCTCCTTATCTCTGTTCTCCCAGTTCCCTGCTGCGCTTGCAGAAACCCCTGCAGGTTTTCAAACCGGCAAATGAGACAAATGTCACAAAACGGACACCTTTGAATTCTCCCTTTGGCCACTGCTAGCTCAGAAGGGCTTCCGTTTGCCCATTTTCTTTGCATTCCCTCATTTTCTTTGCCTCCCAGGTCAGGGGTCTGATTCAAAGAGGTCCAGCCGTGGGGTCCCTGGACCGTAGTTTGGTCTTTGAAAATGTCTGTCCCTCAAGATGTCATTTTTGACACTGAAAATAGCCACTGTCCCACAGAACTAACTGACTTGCTTCCAAAAAGGTTATCCTTATTTCTGAGGACGATAGATGCCATCACTTTGGTGGCTTTGGGGCCCACCTTCTGTCACAGGGGGTTTTATTGAGGCCTGCCAACAGCACTAAAACCCCAAACCACATCTCCGCATTCAAAGACTGTGCATTCAGACTTGCTTTTCTTTGGCACTGTGGGTGGTCTCCATTCCCCACATCAGCAGACACCACCGAAGTGTCACGGGCTACCTTGTCCCCTCTAATTCACACCCCCCGAGGGATGTTAAGACTTTCCTAAAGTTGAGAGTATCAGCCATCCAACAGCAACACGGCTGGCAGACTGATACCACATTAGTGATTGTTGTGAATATACTTCTTGGGTGTTCTTCTTATCTTATTATACGTCTTATCATATGGGCTTTTAATTTTGTCTCTACGTCGGGGTACTGTCCCAAGGCTGCGGGCGGTGGAAGCCACTGCTCGCAGGCTCTCTTGAGAGACAGAAGGGGGTGGCAGCAGGAAGCCAGCCTTCGCTGTTTCTGGAAGGCAGGGTTTACTTACGTCCTCACAAGGAAAAGGGCACGTTTCTCTCTCGGCGCCCATGCGCTCGCCTTTTTCGCTGAACGTAAATTTTGCGCATGAAGGCGAGGTCTTTGGTCGATGCGATGAAAAGGTCGCGTGGGTTCCCGTAACGTTTCCTTTTTCCCTCAGATAAAGCCGATTCAGATCCGTTCGAATCCGCTGTCTAAATACAACCAGCAGCTGTGGCTGACGTGCGTCGTGGAGTTGGACCACTCCAAAGGTAGGAGGCCCGGAGTCTTCATACTAAGGAACGACTTTCCTTTGTGCAGGGCACCATACTTTAAAACCGAAAGCTTTAGAATCTTTCAGCAAATGATCAGAGATGGATTGCAAGGATAGTCTTTATTCTCTATGAAAGCGACCAACTGGAAACCCCTTAACTGTCCTCCGGTGGCTTTGGGGTACATCTGCTGTCTCAGGGCGTTTCACTGAGGCCTGCCAGGAGTGCTGGGGTGGGGGAGTGCTGGTCAGCTGGTCAGGGGCTGTGTGCTGTATGTGCTGCTGCTGCAGCCCTTTCAGTGCGGCTCTGGGAAGGGATTAGGTCCTGGCAGTATCTGGGGACACTGTCACCTTGTGATTGTCACAGCTGGGGGGAAGGGGGTGCTACTGGCATCTGATGGGTGGAGTCCAGGGATGCTGCTAAACATCCTACAAGGCGCGGGACAGACCCCACCGAAGAGGCTCGTCCGGCCTCAAAGTATCAGTGGTGCCGAGACTGCAGGCCCCCGCCCCGCAGCGGCCGCAGTACCTGAGGAGCTGTCTCCGCCCGCCTGGAATGGCCCCGGTTACGCACTGTCCCTGGTGCACCTGGGAAGGCGGTCCCCCGCTTCGTCCTCCTCGTTCTGTGATTCAGGTGAAGAGCTTTGGCTGAGGAGTGATTTGAAGAGAACCCTATGGCCACAGTAAACTGAGTGGGAAAAAATGCATATTACAAAAAAAACAACAACACCCTTTTGTAACATTTTAAGAAGAGAAATTTGATATCACCGTGCATTTGAGTACCTAGGAGATGGTCTGGAAGGGTGGACCCACACACGATCATGGTTGTCTCTGGGCGGGGGATCGATTATAAGTGCTTAACGCCATTTTTGTAATTTTCATATTATATGATTTCTTCATAAGCATATGATCCGAAAAATAATAAATTATAAAATCAGGAAAATGAATCTATTTTTATACGGGTATAAAGTTAAATGAAAAATGTGGGAAAGAAAAAGCAAAATTTCATTAGCCTTGAAACGTTTGTCCTTTTGCTGAAGTGAAACCGGCAGATCTGCCGTGTGGGTTTCGGCACGGGCCCCCGCGTCAGCGGTCACCCGGGGACCCTCACGGAAAGGCGCCCCTTTGCTGGAGAAGGGGCCGTCGTGGTGCCCGGCGGGCGCGTTGGCGGGTACGCGCGCCGTGCCTGCCCTGGCCTGACCCCGGTTTTCCTTCCTTCGCAGAAACGTACAGTCAGATAAGCTTTCCCATGACTGTGAAGGTGAGCGGAGTCGCCCAGGACGGCACCACCACGTTCATCAACAGCAGGGCGCACAACCGGACCAGGACCCTCACGTGCGCGGGGGTGAGTGGCCCGGTGGTGGCGCCTGGTCGCGCTGCGCCCTCACGGCCTGCGCCCTCACGGCCTGGCTCCTTAGGCAGAAGCTTGAGTCAGGCTACGGGTGGTGTGGACACTCGCCTCACACTGTGTGCCGATGCTCATGTGGATGCTTGAACACGCATACGTGCACGCACACACGCGGACACACTCGTGCACTTGCACGCACACGTAAACACACTCACACACGCACACTCTGCGCGTAGGTGACGCCTGCTTCCGCTGTTGGTGCAGCTCACTGCCTGGTGTCCCCAGGTGACTGTGGCAGGCCTGTCACTCACGGCTGCCACAGCTCCGTGGCTGTTTTTGGTCGCGGGGCTCAGGGTGGTTCCCCACGTGTGATGAAAGCCCAGATCCGCCTGGGGGCTGAGGCCCAGGGCGTGCGGGAAGTGGGGCTGCTTCTTGAATCTGCTTGAGGGTGCAGCGGGCAGCTGTGGGCAGGAACCCCGATGGCCCGTGGCACCGACCGGAGCCCTCACGCTGGGTCTTGTCGGCACCATACTCGTCCGGATCGGAGGAGACAGAGGTCCCCGCTGTGGCAGAGGGGCCCTGTCAGGACACGTGGGGGACGTGGCAGGGAGGGCGCACTCAGTCTGATGCAGGCTGAGGACAGCGGTGTCCCCGCTGGGCCGCGTGCCGGGCACTTCCCGGACCTCACCCCGTCCGGCCCTCACCGCAGGCCCGTGGCGCGGCGTCTGTCATGGGAGCCCGTTCTGTACGAGAAGGAGCCGCGGCTCGGGGCGGTCAGGGCACTGGCCCCCGGTGACGCCCGTGCTGAGGGAAGGGCCAGGGCTGCGGTCGCACGCGGCCCGGGTGACGGCTGAGGAGCACCGGCCGGTTTGTCCCCGAGAAGGTTCGCAGGCGGGCGGCCCCCGCCCAGTGGCCGCGTCCCTCCCTGCCGACGGCACTGGGGATCCTGACGTGGGTGACAGCCCAGCCTGAAGGGGCCGGCAGTCGGGGGTCCTGGCGGTGCGCCCTCAGCCGGCAGAGTCACTGCCGCATCCCTCTCTGCACGGTGGCCCTCAGGTGCCAGCCCCGTCGGGTGGACTAGGAAGCACCACAGCGCGTGGCCTCTCGTGTGCCTCCGTGTCACCTCTGTGCTGCACGCGGACGGGCCTGTCACCACGCTGTCCCTGCCTGTCCCCAGCGCGTGGCGAGCGTCCAGGTGAATGTCGAGTGACAGCGTGCGGTGCCCGCACAACCCCGCGTGCCTGCAGCAGGTCCGACTAGATGGGGAGCACCAGCTGTGGCATGGGCGAGGCCCGCCGTACAAGCAGCAGCCTCCCCTCCATCCCCGGGCGGATGGCCGGGGTCCGGCCTCAGCACCTGGCTTTGCTGCTGCTCGCACTGCGCAGGCGATGGCAGATGGTCAGCGACTTGCCCCCGAGCCTGGTGTGACTGGTCTCGCTGGTTGGTCTGGGACCCAGGGGTTTCCCAGGACATGAGACTTCCTCTTTTAGATGGGGGGCGTCTCAGGCCCATGGGGATGAGTTGGCCGCCCTGCCTGCAGCCTGTGCTTGGCGTAGATAGAGCCAGGCTGCCCGCGGGGCCGCTGGCCTGCGCTGCTGCTTGGGTGGACGCGCCCGCCACACTGTGCACTGTGACAGTGGCCCTTCGGGCGTCACCGTGGTTTCTCCCCCCTCACCCCCACCCCCGTCGGTGGCCTGGCTTCCGTCTGCATTGTGTCGCTTCTTCTGTGGTTCTCTCTCCACTCAGGTCCCTCCCTAGCCCTTGACTTGAGAAAAGGATGGAGTGTTTTGTTGCAGAGACGCTGACACCCTTTCGTATCACCTGTTTTGATGTAAAGCAAAGACGTCGTCGTCTAGCCCGGGTAGCAGGGTGGTCGCACCTCGCGGTGAGAAGGCTGCGGTTCTCTCGCGGGGTGATCGTCAGCGGTCCTTCGTCGTCAGCTTGCACGCAGGGTCCCCAAACCCTCGGATGGTTTCACTGTAGTTTTTAGACTTGGAGATGGGCACAGCCTGAGGTAGCCCTCTCTTGTTCACTGAAACACATCCGGTCAGTCCAGGCAGCTTCTTACCATGTAAGAAGTGCTTTGTCACTCAGCTCGGCTAGGGTCACGTGTGTAAACCCGTGGTCATGCCGTGCCCTCGGCTGCCCCTCCCCGCACGTCGCCCTGTGGCCGTCGCAGATAGAAAGTCGGTTTGGTGTGGGTGCGGCCTGGGCCCCACACTCAGGCGCCCTGCGAGCAGGGGGCTCGTCCGCACGAGGGACGAGCAGGCCACAGCTCAGATGTCGTGGGAGCAGCACTGGGCCCATGTTGCAGCCGCGGGAGAGCAGGGCCAGCGGCCCCAGGCCGTGCGGTGGGCTGCAGGGTGGGCCCAGCGTCCCCGTCGGGCCCGGTGGTTTGGGGAGGTTCTGCTGTGAACCCTCGTGTTGTGTTCATGCCGTGTGCTCACCTTTTCTCTGCCCCTTTCCTGTCCCCTGGGGCAGCAGCCCCCTCTCTGCCACTGTCCCGTTGCCGTCCCAGGGCGTCTGTGTGTCACCGGAGCTGGGCTCCTGCCCTGGCCTCGACCATGCCCGGCGTGGGCAGCCTTTGCTCAGGAGCGGGGTGACTGCGCCCTGCTGAGCCCTGGCGCTAACATGGGCCCCGGGAAGCCATGCAACTGCCCGCTTCTGGGCAGAGGGAGCGCACTCTGGTGGCGCCTCCCCTCAGGGACCCAGAGGACTTCTGAGGGGGCGTGCTGGCCGGGCCAGTGTGGCAGGCGGAGGCGTGCCGTCTCTGCTGGCCCGGCCGCTGGGGAAAGGGGAGACCTGAGGGGACCCGATTCCTGATTCTGAGGGACAGAAGCAAGGGGTTCTCGGCAGAGATGTGAACACACACGCCCACATGAGCTCGGCAGCTGAGCTTCTCACGGCCCTTGTCGTGGCCGCGTCCCGACCTAACCCCCGTGTCGGGAACGACAGGCCAATCGGGACAAGGGAAGCTCGTGATCCACTGTGTGTCACCGCAGCAGGTGCCGAGGGGCCCGACTCGTGTCTCTGCTCGCCCTGCCCCAGCCCCAGCGTTGGCAGGAATGTCAGGTTGTGTCGTTCTGTGAACTTTCTAATGCGCGTGCAAAGCACAGAGTCTAATGACCATAAATCATATATTACTTGTTTCCGAAAGTGCCTCTTCGGGCCTTTCTTTCTGAGAACTGGTTTTGGCTGGCCTCTGGGTTTTTCCGGGCTCCTGGCAAGTTCCCTGGGGATAGTTGGTTCTGCCTGTCGGTGGCTGGGACGTGTGACTTCACGGGTCAGCGGGTGGGCAGTGAGGCCGGCGTGCTTGAACGACACGGATCCTCCCGTGTGTTTGCAGACGTGTGAGGAGATGGTCGTGGCTCACCTCGGCTACCTGAACTACACGCAGTACATGGTGACCGTGGGGCTCGAGCAGCTGGATGTGCCCGTCAAGGAGATGAACTTCACGGTGAGTGCGCCCGCCGGGCTCGCGCGTTCCCGCGGCCCGTTCCGTCAGCTCCCGTCCTGCCGCGTGGCTGAGGTCGGCCAGCATCGGGGTCACGGCATTTCGGACAGTGAGAGACGTACACAGTTTGCAAGCATTACAGGAAAGCCACGGTTTCTTAAGGACATGGCACCAAGAGCAGCTGAAAGAAAGAGCGTGAGACTGGACAACCGTCGCGGCGTTCTGAGATGCGGGAGGCAGAGAAGGGGTCGGTGTCCCGTGGACGGTCACTGGGAGGCTCCCAGACAAGCAGGGCCTCCTGCCCCAGCCCCCCGGGGAGGGGCGTAGCCCCCGCCAGGGCCTCCGGGCACGCGCGGCACTGCTCTTACGTGGCCTGCCCGCGTGACGCCGCTGTGATCGTCGGACTTGGCGTCCCCTAAAATCGGCCTCCTTGCTCCTTCCCCTTGCCAGGAGTCAGCACGGCCACTAACTCCAGGGCGCTCCCCTCAGCCCCGAAAGGAGCCTGTCAGTGTTCATTTCCTGTTCTCCCCTCTCCCAGCCCCCAGCCCCAGCCGTCGCCCATCTTTCTGTCCCTCCGGGTTTGCCTCTTCTGGACCTTTCTGCCTGTCCTGGACATCTCCTGTGAACGCGGTCGCACAGCGTGTGGTCTTTTGTGAGTGACTTCTTCCTCTAAGCGTAACGTTTCCAGAGTCCATCCATGCTACCGCGGATATCAGTACTCTTTTTTTTTTTCCCCAGATATTTCGCTGTGGGAATACTGCATTTTGTGCATCCCTTCATCAGTCGATGGGCATTTAGTTTGTTTCCCTTTCTGGCTATTATGGATAATGCCGCTGTGAGCGTTTTAGTAAAGAGAACCGTCTAGAGGCTGTCTCTGGGTGGTGAGCTTAATGTTTAATTTTTTTCTCTTTTCTGTTTTTCGTAATGAGCTCTTATTGCTTTTCTAATCAAAAGAGAAAATTTTTTTAAAAAAAGGCTCCTAAGGCAACTGCTATGAGAAGGGGAGGTCCAGGATACATGCTAACCCTTCTCAGAGCTTAGCTATGGAAGAGCCGGCTGCCTCAGAGAATTACATTGTCTCCAGCTTGTATAGAGACGCAGCAAGAAATTGCAGACCCTTACACAAAAAGTGTTTCTATGTCTTCTGTAAAACTGCTCTTGGAGACAGTATCCACTTGATCTAAACCTCCAGAGGGAACTCCCTTTGTCCACATGTTCTGACTCCTTTTTTTTCGAAAGCGAGAGCTATAAACCCATCACATTTCTTTTAGTATTAGATGCTAGACATCTCAGAAATAAGCTTTGATGCTGAGTTGCAGTAATTACGGACGTCCTGGTCCAGGTTTCTGCTCTAATTATTTACCCTCTCTCTTGACAATTTTAACCCTTTATAAAACTTTAAAAATTGTTTCTATCAAATCTGGCTTTTAAAAATTATCATTAGGAACTACCTTTATTCCTTTCTGGAAGTAAACGATGTATGTGGAATAAAGTGCATCTTAAAAGTATGTGAGTGATACTGTTACACACTTAACAGAACGGGAAAAGGAAAAAGATGGGGAAACACCACCATTGACCGGGCACGGGGCGCCCCACGTTCTCTCCTGCCCTGCCCGTGAACATGCGCATTAACACAGTGCCCACGCAGGCAGACGTCGCCCCGGAGACGTGCGTGTGGATGTTCACAGCACAGCAGCGCCCTTCCCAGAGGCTCCAAACTGTGTGCCCTGCTCATCAGCAGGAGACGGAACACACAGAGTGTGCTATATTCCTATAGTGGAATATTACGCAGCAATGAGAATGAATGGTGACAGCTGGGGATGACTTTATGAGCATGATGTTGAATGAAATAAGCCAGCTACAAAAGGGTACATAGCGTATGAGTCCATGGATGTCAATCACAGAAACGGGCAAAGCGAATCTGTGCTGTTAAGTCAGGACTCGTGCTGGCGGGTTAGTGCCTCGGAGGGGCCGGGACGAGAGGGGCTTCCGCAGTGCCGTGGGGACACTGATCGGGACGCTGGTGTGCGCAGTGTGTGACAGGTCGTGGAGCTGTACACATGGGCTGTGCACATGGTTTGTGGTCAGTTATCCCGTCTTGCAGCACAGACTTCACGCACGGCGTGCACTTGAAAAGCCGGAGCTCGTCAGGGGTGCTGCCTGCGTAACCACGTACGTTTCTGGAGACAGTCCCTGCTCTTGGGCAGTATTTGACTTTCGGGAGTGTCTGTGCCTTTTGCTTGGCATTTCCTGGGAAATCTCTGGCGTTTGGAGTTTTGAGTTCTGCGCTCTCAAAGTCTAGAGTTTACTCTCCCCGTGTGGGGTGGTGCCCTCGGCTGTTCTGTAAGGGCTCAGGGCCACGCAGTCACCTTCTCCTGGATGTCTTATTTGTTTCACTAGCCAGGTCTTCCTCCTCAAGGAGAATGACCTTCCGGGTGACAATTACCGTAGTCGCTTCTTCAGCCTCCTGGGAGGTGGAGTTGTCACCAGGGCAAGCTCAGAGCATTCGGACGCTCTGTTTGTAGCAGAGTGCGTCCGTCCTCGTCATACTTCCCTTCAGATGTTTTGCACGTAGGATTCATTGAGCTTCTTGGATTTGTGAACTTATAATTTTCATCAAATTTGTAAACATTTTGGCTCTTATTCCTTCCAATATTTTTATTCTATTCTTCTGCCCCTTTCCCCACACCCAAAGAAATTCAGGGACTCCAAAAATAGACATCTCTTAAGCTACTTGAAAGCGTCTCATGGATTACCGATGCTCTGTTCAATTCTTTCTCTTTCATTTTCGATCGTTTCTATTGATTGCGGTCTTCGCGGTCACCGATCTCTGTAACATCCACTTTGCAGTTCTCTATGTGACATGTTCCATCTTTCCTTTAGCGTCTTGATGTCCTTATCTGCTAATTCTGTCATCAGAGATTTCTGGGTCAGCGTGAATGGATCCATTTTTTCCTTATGATGGTTCATGTTTTCTTGCTTTTTTTACACGGCTGGTATTTCTGACACCGCAAGACATTGTTGATCATTAGGTCTTCTGTCCTTATAAATGTTCTTGAGCTCCGTTCAGGGGTATTGTAAAGTTACTTGGAAAGGGTTTGATCTTTTCAGGTCTTGCTTTTAAACTTCACTAGGCTGGACCAAAGCAGCAGTAAGTCCGAGGCCGAGGCCGTCGGAGCGAACTGTCCAGGGCCCTGGTTCCTCGCTGCTGGGGGAGCAGGTGCTGGGGCCGGCCCCGGGAGTGCCCGTGAGCCTTCAGGGACTGTTCCCAACCGCAGGTGGTGTACTCACTCACACGCCCGTCAGCCCTCAGGTGTGGAGTGAGGCCAGTACCCAGCGCCCTCTCCGTACATCCCTCCTCTCAGTGCTCCGGTTTGTGACTTGGAGCTGATGGATTGTCACCCTGGATTCCCAGCGGGGTGGTCACAGCCCTGGGAGACCACAAGGCTCCTCGTGGTTCCCCTGTGGTTGGCACCCGGAGAGTACACCTCCTTCCCATGGCCTCTGTCCAGTGTTTTGTGTGTGTGTGTGCGTGTGTGTGTGTAACTCTGTATCTGTTCCGAAGTGGATTTTTAAAACTTCTTGGATGATTTTCACTCAGCGAATGAAATGACGGGGCTCGCTGGCCCAGCGCAGTGCAGTGTTGTGGGGTCTGGTGGTGACTCTGGCTGGTGACAGGTCGGGAGGGCGGCCGTCTGCCTGCCGTTGGCGTGTGGTGCCTGCGTCCCCAGCTCTGTTGGGCGCCCTCCTGGCGTGAGTGAAGCTCCTGTCAGCGTGAGAACTGACAACTAACGCCACTGTGTTTTTTGGTTTCAGATTCCTATTT
The DNA here is from genome assembly GCA_004027375.1 of Macroglossus sobrinus. Lineage (NCBI taxonomy): Eukaryota > Metazoa > Chordata > Mammalia > Chiroptera > Pteropodidae > Macroglossus > Macroglossus sobrinus. The sequence continues at coordinate 31,465 of PVKZ01005560.1, read as the reverse complement.
ATATGTTTCACTTCATCTTTTCTTTTTTAGAACATCCTACCTATTCACAGTTTTGCATCTTTTAAAAAATCTGTCTCTTTTCATGGCAAGCCTGGCTGTCTCTTATAAAGGGATTGACACCGTTGACGCTTGGAGATTTAAAAGCCAAATACTCTTACTATGATTATAGAATAATTTCTCTTCCAGATTCATCATTAACGTAACACCGTTTAAAACCATTTTCAACTCTTGGTAATTAAGGTTTCCAAAGTCTGTATTCTTTCGTATAAAATGAAAACGTACTAAGTGTTAAAATGTCAGAACAGGTAAGACAGCAAACGGAAGGAGCCACCTGCCGTCTCGCGTGTGGGGGTAACGATCGCTAACGAAGACTCCGCTGTACCTCCTTGTAGACGCGTGTTGTTTTCAAGTCGCGCCCCGTTCTCCCTTTCAGTGGAAGACGTATAACTCCGCCTTCTCCAAGCTGGAGGTCTGGTTCCGCTTCGTCTTCGTGGTGCTCACCTTCGTCGTCACCGTAAGTGCCGCTGCCCTGGCGAGGGCGCGGTCCGTCAGGGAGCTGTGCCCGTCAGGGTGCGAGCCGCGGGGAGACCCCTGACTCCCAGACGCTGCGCCCCGGGGCTGACCGGCGTCGCTCGCCGTTCCGTCCGTCTGCGGGGACGCGCCTGCACACGGAGAGGGCCGTGGGGCGCTGCGGCGGGGACCTGGGCGCGGTGGGACACGCATGCAGATCCCTGAGCTGCAGGCAAACGCTTCTCGCTGCACAGTGACAGGCGCGGCGTCCGCAGGCCTCGCGTGGCCCTGGGGACGCTCACCCTTCAGCACGGGCTGTGCCCGCCGCTGCCCGGTCTGCGCGGGCGGGAGCTCAGGAGCTGGAGGGCGAGGGTGTGCACCCCATGGTGACCTGGCGCCCTCCGGGGGCGGGAATCTCCCGGCATCGGCCGCTGCTCCGTGCAGACGCCGATGGGGTGACATTCAGAGGACGTGTTCACTCTATGTGGTGGTAGCCACTCCCGTCCCCACCCAGCGAACACCTGTGCCCCGCAGACTACACAGGGGGACACAGGCTCACGGGGGCACGTGGGGGAAGTGCCAGCCTGCGGCGGCCCGGGGCCTGGGTGTGGGTGAAGGGCGGGGCACAGCCACTAGAACACACAGAGAGCTGGGGACGGGTCCCCCCCCCCCGGGGCTTCCCGCAGGGGGCCTGCCGCAGGAACATGGAGACCCGCCATCTGCATGCGGGCAGTCAGGCGTCCTCGCCGCTTCTCGAAGCATCTCCGGGGCCTGGGGTGCTGCTGCCACACCCTGGGGCTCAGAGAGCTGGCACCCAGGGCCCCGGGTTTCTGATCAAGAGGAGGGGTCTGAGCCCGACAAGACAGATTGCGTAGATGACCCGGTGGTCCAGGCAGTCCCCGTGTCTAGAAAAGTCCTGGCTCGTGTTAGAGAATAGAAAGACAAACAGACAAAACAGAAGGTAACCCCGGGCGTAAAAATCACAAACCGTGTAGTTTTAAAGCGCTTGGAAGACACTTGTCCCATGGGCCACTGCACCTCCTTCCGGGGGTTTGGCACAAGCTCTGCCCGCGGTCGCAGGCCTCGTTGCTGGGGCTGCTCCCCGGGGAGCCCGCCGCCCTCCTAGGGCGCTGGTGTCGTCTGCACATGCGCTGCTGGGAGCGAGCGGCCCGGGCCCCGGGGAGGTCCTTCTCATGCGGCTGTGTCACATCCCCTGTCCCCCCAGCCCGATGAGAACGGCTGTGACCCCCTGATCCGGGTCCCCTTTGCAGCGCCCACCGTCCTGTCTCAGCTGTCACTGGTGCTCGCAGCGAGGGGTTAGCTCAGAGGCCACGGCTGGCACCGTGCCCGTCGACTGAGACGGCGCCAGGCGTGGGCCGAGGCCGAGGCCGAGACCGAGGCCGTGCGTGACCCAGGCCCCGTCTGCTTTGCAGGGCCTGTTCGGCCACTCGCTCCGCAAGTTCTCCATGAGGGACTGGGGCATCGAGCAGAAGTGGGTGTCCGTTCTCCTGCCTCTGCTGCTGCTGTACAACGGTAGGTGCCGCTTTCGTTCTGGAGCCTTCCCCTGTGCACTTCAGAGCTGACGACATCTGAGGACGTCGGAGGCAGCCTGGCCCGCGTCTCCAGAAGCGCCCCAGGTGGGGTGGGGGCCCCGCGCGCGCGTGGGTGACGTTGCACCGGGGCCCGGCAGGTGCCGGCAGCTTCCACAAAGGAGCGCCTGCTTCGGTGGCCGGAGCCGAGGCGGGCCACGGACGCGGCCTCCTGGGAACCTGGATTCCCAGGCCCGCAGGAGCGGCCGGATCGTGTGACCTCACTGCGGCCGTGGGATCACTGGCTTTTTTTTCTGAAAAAGAAAACGGCCTTTAGGTGCTGCCTTGGGAGGTGCTGGCGGCCGCGCCTCCACCGCCCGCCCTCCCCTCCCTTCGTGTTCCAGACCCCTTCTTCCCGCTGTCCTTCCTGGTGAGCAGCTGGCTCCCGGGCATGCTCGACGACCTCTTCCAGTCCGTGTTCCTGTGTGCGCTGCTGCTCTTCTGGCTGTGCGTGTACCACGGCATACGGGTGCAGGTGCGCCGCGCCCAGGACGGGGACACCGTGCCCGGGGCCAGCCCCGCTGGGCGTCCTGGGAGGGACTCACCCGTGGGAGCCTGTGTCCAGCCCGGCCGTCGGGAGAAGACCCGCACGCTGTGTAGAAATGACTCGAGTCCCCGTGACCCCGGGCGCGCTACGGGGGTTAACGGTGCGCTAGGGTCACTAACTGCTCTGTGCCTCCCTCTTGTTTGCACTTCAGGGAGAAAGGAAGTGTTTGACGTTCTATCTGCCCAAATTCTTCATCGTGGGACTCTTGTGGTTGGCTTCCGTTACCCTAGGGATGTGGCAGACGTGAGTACTTTCCTGACGTGCGATGCTTCGGTGTGGAGAGCGTTCGGCCCTGTGGACCAATCCAGAGTCTAACTGAGTGTATTTCGTGGGCTCATCCAGAAAGGACTCTGCCACCCAGTGTTTCAGGACTGGGCAGTGTGGCTTGAACGGAGGGTTCACGTTCGCCTGAGCGGCTTGTGGGGACGGACACGAATCTTCTAGCCTAGGATGGAAACCACCCCCTGCAGAGAGGCGAAGCCTTCTTCTGTGGGCCGATGCTCGGGGCAGCTCCCCGTGCGCCCCTGTCCCCCCGACGCGCCGGGGGCTCCTGTGGCCCGCATCTGTAAACTGTCCCGTCCCTACCCCAGCCCCCAGGGCTTCTCTCTGCTGGTATGTTTGTCCTTCTGTGAAATGGCGCCACCGCGGAAGCCTGGCGGGCTTTCTGCAGAAACGAGTTTCGTCTCGGGGGCGTGTTCCTGGCACCTGGCACATCCAGCGAATGGCCCAGTGAGGACAGGACTGAGCTCCCGCCTCCTCTGCTCCCCTCTGCTCGCCTGCCTGTCATCTCGGCTACCCAGTTTCATGTCTAATTGGGTTTCGTGGAAGTTTCTATTTACTCTTATTGCTTGCTTCATCGGCTCTTCTATTTCCTGGGGCCCACAGATGTCATTGAAAGGTGCCTAGAAAACAGACCTTAATGAAAAGTGCAAGAGAAACAGTATAGGGACTTTTGCTGTGGAAGAGACTGCGACTTTGCAGTGCTGATGCCTGTGGACAGACAGTACCGTTCGCAGCATTGTGTGTGTTTCAATGTGACATTTAGGATTTCTGCTACATTTACAATTACTTTTTAAAAATCCTTTACTGTTGGTTGGCAAGTAGTTTATGTTAATGAGTTTTTTAAAGTCTAAGAGTATAAAAGAGAGAGTAAACGAGTCATTAATCTATGTTTTTTTTTTTTTGACAACATGTCTCTAGAGTTAACGAGTTGCGCGATCCGACATACCAGTACCGAGTTGACACGGGAAACTTTCAGGTAAGGATTGTGAGTGAAGCCTGAGGATTTTTTTTAAAGTGGTGTTTAAAAATAATACTAGATTCTGTAACTTAAATTGCACTGTTGACACGAGCTTGCTCATGGGCTATTTTGGAAGGACTAGGGAAAGTTCACGGGTGGAAAATTTAGAAAAATGTGTTGGAGTAGGATGAAAAATAAACGTTTAAAAACTATGTTTTCGCTCCCAGCCCTTGGTTTGCGGTTGAAGTGCCAGGGCCAGAAGGTGTCAGGTTTGGGGAACACTGTAGAACAATTAAGAAAACATTTCTGCTCGTTGAGTTCTCTAAAGGAGTGGGAAGTTTCCCGCGAGCGAATGGCCTGGCCGGAGTCTGCAGCCGCAGGGCCCGGCGCTCCCGGTCGTCCCCTGCTGTCACCGTGCAGACATCCTCCGTCCCTCGTGAACAGGGGTCCAGCATGTTTTACACAGAGGCCTGGTCGAGTGTGGCTCGCCCTCGACCCCCAGTCGTGGGGCATTGCTCTGTGCCTCTCAGCCGCCCCTCCGCCCACAGGTCCCTCTGAGCCCGCCGTGGGCCCACGGGGGTCTCAGTCACGCGCCCCGTGCGGGGCAGTCCCGGAGGCACGAGCTGCATCTCGGCCTTGGGGACATCCTGCATTTCTCTCCGTGGCTTTGCAGAGCCTCCTGGAGAGTGATGGGGAGAGATCGTCTGCGGTTCTCTGTGGGCACGGGCACGGCCAGGGACGGAGGGCAGGGTGGTGAAGGGTGATGTGCTAAGGCGTCTAGCCTGTGTTGGGACCGTGTCACAGGGAACAGTGTAAACGTCGTCTGACCCTTAACCGAAATCCAGGCGGGAGCACGGCAGCCTTGCCAGCCCGTTATTTCTCAGTTGGGGTTCTGAAGGTGGCTGGATGTATGTATGTCTTCTGAACAGCACGCCATGACCTTTGCCCTCAAAGTGTACACGACCTTGAGAAAGAGCATAGAAAATAAAGACCAGTACTGCCAGGAGTGGGGGGCTCAGCCGGGTGCCCTGTGGACAGAGGGCCCAGGTCATGGGGGCGATGGCATCCCTGTGTGTCCTTTACCTGCGTGTGGGGGGAGGGCCTGCACCTTGCGTTGGAGCGGAGGGGGAGGCCGTCTGGGCCTGGGGGGCGCGTTCCAGAGTCTTGTGGGCAGGGTGAGGAGCGGGGCGGCCGGCCGTGCCCAGCGGCCGGGAGCCCCGAGTCAGCCAGACTCGTGGGGCTCTGCTCCGGAAGCCAGATGCCCTGGGAAGGCTCAAGGCCTTCGCGTGGGGTGAGGGGCAGGGCCTCGGTGAAGGGACTGTTGGACACGTTCTCGGGGCAGAGCCTGCAGAGGGAGGTGACAGACCACACGTGAGGCTGTTGTTGAGAGCACAGCCACTAGATGTAGATAAAATCGTACAGCGTCATGCTGGTCTGCGTTCTTACAGCTTTGTCTGGTGCGGCCCCCTCGTTTCCCTGCGAGGACACTGAGGGCGGCCAAGGCTCTTGCCCTGAGCCCCCCACTCGGAGCCGCGAGCCTGGTCCCCAGGCCCCCAGGGCTCCCCGGGCACCTGGCCTAGTCCTCTCGTATTTCATCCGTGAAAGAGGGCGTGATGGACTCTTCCGGAAGGAGTTGTGAGGATTCACGTACCTGAGGAAGGCCAAGCACTGGGCACAGCGCCAGCCCTGAGAAGGGCTTCATGTCACAGCCCCCTGTCTGTCCCCTCTCAGTCAGGCGGGCGGGTGGGAAGCCAGCCACGAGGGGGCTCAGGAGTCACCACGCCCCCCTGGGGAGGGCAGTGGCCTGGTCTCTTACTGGAAGAGGCACTGGAGAAGTCTCAGAGACTTCTCGGACGCTGAGAGAAGCCACGGGGACCCCCGACTGATCTGGCGCGGTCCCGCTATTTCACAGAGGAGACAAACCCCAGACGACGGTCACAGCTCTGACGAGGCTGAAGCAGATGCTGGCTTCCTGACCAGCAGTCCTGTGACACGGAGGGGGTTCTGGCCCCAGGGAGAGAGGGCAGGGGTGCAAGATGGCGCGGGGTGGGGCACCCCACGGGGGGAGCCTGGAGCTCTAGCAAGCGAGGGCGCGTCACCCACCCCGGGGGCGGTCCCACCTGCCTGCCCACCGCAGCCTCTAACCTCAGAACAAAGCGTCGTTTCTTCTGTGAAAAAGTGACACAGTCCTGTGGTTTCAGACCCCCGTCCCCCAGACGCTCTGGGCCCGCCCCCTCACCTCACAGACATCCCGGGTCCGGCTAGTGGTGGCGACCTGCCTGAGGCGTCTCGGGGTCTGTCCTGCATTCTTGGACGCGTGTCACCATCTTCACAGGCAGAGCAGGGAGCCAGGCCTCACTCCAGGGACAGAGACGAGGAGGAGCCACTGCCATGTATTGAGCACCTACTGTGTTCCATGCCGTGTGTGTGTGTGTGTGTGTGTGTGTGCACATGCACACACGCGTGTGCATGTACGTGTGTGTGCTAGGAACTTGGCACGTGCCAGGGAAGCAGTGTGGCTCTTGTCATCTGACTAGCGAGGGCTGGGGGTCCTCTGGGGGAGCCGCCCGCCCTCCCCGCGAGGCTGGGAGGCTGAGCGCGTCCTTGCTCTGTCTCAGAGAGCGACCTGCGGGGCCCTGGGCCCCTGTCGGAAGCGTCTGCCTTCCCTCCCGCTCGGGGCGCTGGGCGGGAGCGCGGCTCTGAGACCCCGTTTCGTTGCAGGGAGTGAAGACGTCCTTCCTGGTGGTGGCGGCGGCCTACGCCCTGTACCTCCTGTTCCTGGTGGTGCGCGCCTGCTCCGAGCTGCGCCACATGCCGTACGTAGGTGCGTGCCGCTTCACGGGTGCCCGGGGCAGCGGGGCAGGGGGTGGCCTCCCATGGGGGCGGGGGACACCCAGGGGCGCGTCCTGTGCCCGCGGCGTGGGTCCCTGGGGCAGCGGGGCAGGGGAGGTCACTCCCGGGCTGTCTGCACGGTGCCTCAGGCCGGTGCAGGAGGGAGGCCCGTGGGCAGGGCCCAGGGCGCCAGCGGGGCTGTGGGCGCCGCCTGGATCCGTCCAGCTTCACACCTGACACGGGGGCCAGCGGGAGGCCCGCCTCGTCCTTGGGACAGGCCAGCCCCCTCATCTCCCGGATCCTTCCCCCAGCCTGGGGACCTCCCGGGCCCTGAGCGCCGGGCCGGCGTGTCCCCTGGGCTTCGAGTCCAGAGGGGAGGCGGCCTGGCCCTGGGGCTTCCCTCTCGCTTCATCCGGGACGAGCGTGGCATGTGCCGCTGTGGCGGTGTCACGGGCACTGCTTTCTTTTCCAGACCTCAGGTTCAAATTTCTGACTGCGTTGACGTTTGTCGTGCTTGTCATTAGGTAAGGAGACTTTATTTCTCGAAAGACCCAACACTGAGTATTTGTTTTCCTCTCTCGAATATCGTTTCCCCGCTTTTGCAGAGTTGGCTTTAGGGGACTTGTAGCCAGATGTGGCCGCTAGGTCGGGGAGGGCACCTGGCTTGCTGGCAGCACGGGAGCCTCAGCCACGGGCTGCTCCCCCGGCTGATGAGTTACCGCCGCGCTCCTGCGGGCGTGCAGACGGGTGCTCCGCCCTCCGGGAGCTGTGCGTCGTGCTCCCCAAAGCGTCAGAACTCAGCGGGACCTTGACGTGACCTTGAGCTTTAGTCAGCATTTAATCTCCCCTGAAAACAGAACCACACGTGTTGTGTGTAGTCAGTGTGTCTCTAGCGCTCGGTACAGGTGTTGTCTCTGAACTTCTCACCGTCTCACACACACCTTCATGTCCTTTTACACACACGCGGACACACACACACACACACACACTCACTTCTATAGAGTCTGCCTTAGAAGCTGTCATGCTTTTGTGACTTTCCTCATCGGGGTGTCAAGGGCACGCGTGGTTTATGCAGCGAACACGTGCCGAGTGCCTGCGCTGCTACACGGCAGACAGCTTCCTCCCCCGTCACGGCGTCTGGAGTGGATGGAGGGAGACGGGGATAAACACGTGAATGCCTCGTCTGGTGCCACAGTCAGCACATGAGGGATGACAATGGCCAGAGGAAAGTGGCTGCTTTAGACGGGGTGTGTCGGGGGCGTCTCTCTGAGGGAGTATGAGGCCTGGGGCCTGAAGGAGGCGCCCTAGAAACACTTGGGGTGCTTGCCCAGGCAGCGGGGACAGGAGGAGGAGCCGCAGCGTCACAGGAAGTGGGGGTGGGAGGGAGGGGGGCTGCCACAGCAGTTGGGGGGCCCCGCAGGCCGCCGTGTGGCGTCCGGGCGTTCGCAGTGATGAGAACCCCCACGGGGACTTAGGCCAGAGGGGAAGGGAGCCGATGTATGTTTTTATTAATATTCAGTCTGGCCGCGTGTGGAGAACGGACCACAGGGAAGGGTGACGAAGGGCAGGGTGCTGGTGGAGGTCGTGGGTGGTTCAGGGGCGAGCCTAGCCCCCGTTATCAGAACCTCTTTATCATGTGTCCGAGCGAGAAAGGCAAGTGAGACGGGGGAGGCTCCCCTCCGGGGAGCTGGTAGCTGTGGCGGGGGACAGCCTCGGAAACGGGACAGGGCGGGGGAGGCGCGTGGAGGGGGTGCGCCCGGGCGGCCCTGACCAAGGCTGACAGGCGGGTGTCAGAGCTAGCGGATTTCATCCCAGCGGCTGGCCCTCCTGGATCTGAGACCGAGCACCCGGCGCCAGGGGTTGGGTGTGCACGCGCGTGCGCGTGTGTGGGGACAAGTGTCCATGCAGAGATAACAGGGACTAGACTGTAGCAGTTAACAGAGCGACTGTAATGACTTATTAACGGGCTATAATGAAGCCAGTGCTATTTCTTTGTATATTTCACTTATTCTCCGTTCCCCCTTTTTTTCCCAGCATTGTCATCCTTTATTTAAGATTTGGAGCACAGGTATTACAAGACAATTTTGTAGCTGAACTGTCAACTCACTACCAGAATTATATCCTTTTCATGGGATGCCGCAGGCCTCAGGAGCGCACTGCGGACGGGAGTTAGTGCGTGGGGTCTGTGAGCGCCAAGAAGGGGCAGGTCACCTCCCCGCGGCCTGGCCTGCGGCGCCCGGGGGCAGAGGGGGCGCTGGCACGGGCCCCAGCGCAGCCCTGGAAGCGGTGACCCTCGGCAGGCAGCAGCTCAGGCTCCCCAGGTGCACCCGGCCCCGGGGCCCGTTAGCACGTGGACTCAAGCCCAGGGACCCCGGTGTCTGCGGCTGCCCTTGGCCCCTCGCACCGTGGCCCGGATGGGATGCACCCAGATGCGGTGTCCGCAGGGAGTGTGAGCCCGGGTCCCCAGGAAGGGCTCACAGAGCAGCGGGACCTCCTGCCCCTGCGTGGGCGCCGGAGGCCGGGGACGGGGGAGGCCTGGTGCCTCTACAGCGAACCCCTCCTCCAGATGCTGGTAGGCTGTGTGTGTCTGCCACGCCCCCGCTGGTGCTGGCACGCGCCGGGGATGCTTTGGGGTTAACCCTTTACATCTTGGGTTCTTTCCTGGGGTCCTCTTGCATCTTTAGAATTAATGCATGATTTTTCAAATTGTCGTGACTCAGTTTCACACCAGACTTTCATCAGATTCCCCAAGGGGTCTGTAGTCCAGCGAAGGGTAGGAACGACCCGTGCGAGGGTGTGTGCGCAGTTCCTCATCTCACACTCGACTTGCCCGCGTGCGTGTGGCCTTCCTGCCCCAAGATGGTCCCACGGACAGGACAGAGCACGGTTCACCTGCTGCTTGCAGGCGACCTTGAGGGGTTGTTGTAAGCTCTGGCCTGGGCTGGCCCTGTGGCATCTGAGGTCTGGGTGATGGAGCCCCGGGGACTCGGCGGTGGCCAGCAGCGGAAAGGACTGGCGCTGGTGGCTGGAAGCAGCCAGGCCAGCCGCCATGTCCGAGTGTGGAGCTCCAGAGCTGCTTGCTTCCCTTGACCGGTGCCACCAGCTGAGTTCCTGTCCCTGTACGGCTTGTTGAACTTTTACCTCTACACGCTGGCCTTCGTGTACTCTCCGTCGACGAACGCCCTGTACGGTAAGCTGCCCTGGGCCCGGGTCCCCCGGTAGTGCTGGCGCCCCGACTCACAGCGCCTTCTCACTAGCGGAGAGAGACGAGGTAACTAAAAATGTCCCGACTTTTAGTTAGAACACAGCATGCGCCGTGTCCTCACAGCACGAGATGGGGAACGGGACTTAGCGGGTCCTAAAGCGCCATGTCCACCAGCCGTGTGAAACTAGTGTGTCCAATCCATGCCATGGCCACGCACAAGGAAGCCGGGATATATGGCCCTTCCCCCGAAAGCAGACAGCCCCGGGCACAGGGAGGCCCAGGGCGAGTGCGTCCCGGGACCTGGGCAGGGGTGCAGTGTGTGGGGACACCACCCCCACCCCCCGCCCCGGCGTTTCCGTCGTGTGGGTTCTCCGAGCACCTTCTGAAGCGCCTTTGAGCTTCACGCAGCTGCATGAGAGGTGCAGACGCTTTGCTGCAGGCTCGCTGCAGGCACAGGGCGGGCGGGGGCGGGCAGGCCGAAGCTGCGCTTCCCTGCTGTCCCCTGCGGATGCAGGAGAGAGTGCCCAAGGTGGCTCTCTCAGGACCTCTCTGGCCACCAGTCCTCACAGTAGCCGTGGCCACGTGGTTTTGCCGCCCTGGCACAGGGGCAGAGCGAACGGCTTGTCCGGGTCCCTCAGACCCGCGTGGTGACCAGGGTTCACTCCAGTCCTGTCCCAGTCCCCCCCTCCCCTCCCCCTCCCGCCCCCCGTGGATCACGTGACCACGCTCCTGCTGGTTTCCAGAGTCCCAGCTGAAAGACAACCCCGCGTTCTCCATGCTGAACGACTCCGAGGACGACGTCATCTACGGGTAGGTGGCGTCCCCCGCGCACACTCAGCCGGACGGTTTCCCCCGCTTACCGAGCAGGCTGTTAATCGTTCTGAAGTTGTTCTCGAGATGTTACGGCATCTCCTTTACCTCGAGCGTCCCGTGATTCCATGGGTCTGTTTCCACGTTATCCAGGCTTAGGCTGAGTGGTCTTTTTTGCTGAACCCCTCCCCCAGGGGGTGGTGGCCACAGGGAGGACAGTTCATTCTGGACGATGGGCCCGCGATGGGGGACGGGACGGAGATGGGGAGCAGGCACTGTCACTTGGCGACTCATTCAGAGTGAAGCTGCAGAGTGCGTTCCTGCGGGAATGGCTGTCAGTTTGGGAGGATGAAGAGCTGTGAGGAGCAGACTGGTGGCACAGGTCTCTCTCGGAACAGGAGTGACTACGAGGAGATGCCGCTGCAGAATGGACAGGCCATCCGGGCCCAGTACCGGGAAGGCTCCGACAGTGACTGAGCGCCGGGCGGGCGGCCGGTGTCGGGGGCCTGCTGCCCTGAGCGACCGTCCTGGCCTCCCCTGCACCTGCCCGGATTCGGACTCGTCTCAGAAGCAGAGATGTCCTGGTCCTTATTTGTTTACGTAGTTCTGAAAGGAAAACCAGAACGAAGGACAAATTTAAAGACCGGGCCAAATTTGTGAGCATGGCTGCCTTGATTTGGGAAGAGAGGTGCTAACGAAAAGGTTAAACAGCCAGATCCTTGTTCAGAGATATCAGACGAGAGCTCGCGCGTTTTCAGTGATGGGATTACTCCTGGTTTCATAGAGACTTGTGTCCTTATTTAAATAATAAACAGATTCCGCGTTCGGAGAGGGCCCCCAGCATGGGACACGCCCCCTCTTCCTTCCTTTCTCCCCGGGTCCCACCGTTCCGTCGTTTTTGACCCCTCACGAGGACACGGCACTCAGGCTGACCAGGCATCCCAAGTGACTGGCAGGTCCCCCCGTTGTGTGAAGGAACAGCTCCTTGGGGACACCATGGGCGGGCAGGCTCTGGCCCTCCCACCAGAGCAGCGCTGGTGTGTGGCGCTCTCAGGAGGGTTTGTACGCTTTCCAAGGAAAGGGTAAGATGATGACACGTTGCCGGCCCCGGGGAAAGGTCTTGCTGCCAGTTTCCCAAGGACCTGTGTGAACACGTGCGCACGTTACGCGCGTGGACACGAACGGTGTCCCTGCGGCTGGGGTGGGGACGCGGGTGTCCACTCAATCCCAATAAGCAGTCATCTCTGCAGCTCTGCTAGAGATGACGCCCCATACAGCTTTCTTTTTAAAATAAAAGCGAAACAAGTGATTGATATACTATAGATTCTTTATTGCCAAAAACGTTGTTCAGTTTCTCATTGGGAAACTAGATAAATGGAAGTAAAGTAGTTAAGACAGTTTACAGAAGAAAATCGTTGGGTGGAAGGTAGCTCGTTGGGAACGTCCTACACGGTGGTCACAGATGAATCTCCCCGTGGGAGAGAAGAGTCTGGAGCTGCTCAATCTGTGACATCACAGAAGGCCCTGGGGACTTTCCAGTTCCTTTCTGTCAAAGACAGACGCTGGAATGGTACCTCCTTCGCTTTCCCTCGACATGCTCAGCGTCTCTCCTGAGCCGTTTGTACGGGACTGTCGCACGCATCCCGGTTGGTGCCTCTCGGTGGACAGAGGTCCCGGACCGCTGCTCCGCTCTGCAGACGGTTCCTGCGTTTCCCTCACCTATGCGTGAACGCGCCAAGTACCGTGCGTAGCGGACCGCTGCCTTCCGCAGGAGGCAGTGCTGGGACCTGACAGAGGTTCGTGAGCTGTTTGCTACAACTTCATTCCTTTCCTTTGAGTTTAAACGTTAATGCTGATGTACCTTTAATATGGATTCCACTTACGTTTTTGAACCCTGTAAATATGAATGTTTTTGAATTAAAACGACTATTATTGCAAGGGTAATTCACGTTTACATGGTTTTTACATTTGCAACGGTGTGATTATTTTCTCGATTCTGTGTACTCAGAAGTATTGAAAAAAACTACCAAATTTTACAACTTCTGTTAAGACTCACTATAGTTTTATGTAAATTGACCAACCTGTGCTGATTAATGTATTCTAGAATGTGGTAGTTTACGTTTTAATCATTATAAAATAATTGTCTATGATTTGAAATGCTGTTATCAGTAAATGTAAAATATTCGAGGCATTTAACCATACAGCTTAGAGCTTTTAAAAACGTTTTTGTCCTATAGTATAAACTGATGACTGATAGCTTCATATATTGATTCATCATGGCACCAAGTCAAGGAAGTGAAAAATATGGGAGAATTTATTTACTTTTTTGTAACTAAGTGGGAAACAAACAAAAAAAATCACAAAAGAAAGCACTTCAAGGGAAAACAGTATTTTCAGTTTCTCTTCCTGGTTTATCATATATACCAATATATTACATACTCCATGCAACATTTTGCCTAGAGTTAGTATGTATTATATGTGCCCCGGTGTTAGGTTAAAACAGTAAAGTTGACCGGAAACTTTATAGGCAGTACCAAGAATTTTTTCTTGGAAAACATGAAAATTTTGCAAACTAAATTACGAACTCAAGGGCTGACTTCCGTTTCCCACGGTGAAGACTTGAATACCACCGTCTGTGGGAGGGTTTCTAGGCTGGTCCCCTCTGGGGGACCCTGAAGATGCCCGGAGGTGTTTCAGGCTCCCTGGGGAGGGCTTCATTATCCAAGTGGGTAACAGGTCTGCTTGATTTATTATTAAATCATCACAGCAGTGACTCGAAGGGGGTGTCTCTCAAGTCCCATTTGAAAGGCTGGAGAAAGGGATGTAGAAAGTATATTAAAGACGTTTAAGATCGTTCCTGTCTATAGTTACAGACTGCAGTAAGTTTAGATAACATTACGTAAGCCCAACCCGCTCAATGGACAGATTACAAATGTCACCAGCCTCAAGTATTTCATGAACTCTTTACTGAAAATAGTTATTCTTAAATAGATTATAATGTGATAACTTACTTCCTGGAGTCCTTTTCACAGGGAAAAACAATCTCGTAGAAGGGATGATTAAAAGGGACATCTAGTGAACACTAGACTTACAACACTAAAGTATATTTATGTATTTTGAGGGTTTTAGAAACCAGTTGCCTTAGAGATCAGACTTCTGAAAAATCTTTTCCCCGGTCCAAAGGGAAGTTGCTTTAGTCTGTCACATCTTGTTATCCTGTTTTTCTTGATTTCACGTTTTAGATAGACTGGTAACTATAATACCATACTATGAAACCTAGGATTTTCTGCTACTGAAAACTGCCTTTTTACAAAAAGAAACCTGTAAATATTTGTAAAATAAAACGAACTTTAAGCTCAAAAGGAAACAGCTGTGTGTTGGGTCTCGGAACCGCGGACGAGCACGGGAGTGCCCGACCCCTGAGCACTGTGTCCGTCAAATATGAATAACATTCGTGGCCAACTCACGCCGTGGACTCTCCGTTCTCAGAGTCCGTTTCTGGCAAATGTTAATAAAATTTTTACTATTCAGTCCTTATTTTCGTGTATTGATTTGTTGGCTCTTTGCTCATTTAGCTAACGTGACATTCAGACCTGAGTGTCTCTGGGACAAGAGCAGGGCCTGTTTCACTTCAGCAAGTGGACATGAAAGTGTCTTTACTCCCATGTTAACTTGGCCCCTGGACAAGCACGAAGATGAGACAGGTCACAGGACCAGGGTTTGGGGCCCACCTCCTCACTCACTTCGATACGACTTTAAATCAGGCAGATAACCTGATTTATAGATAACGGTGTAATTGCTGGAGACACTACATGAACGATCACGGAAGTGTTTTGCAGACCCTGAAGCACTGAACGTTCTGCGTGTGCGTGTGAGGGCCGCCCAGAAGCAGAGAACTCGGGAGCAGAGGATGAAGAGCTGCTCACGTGGCCCAGGTGTGTGCGTCAGCTGTCCGGCTGCAGGGGCGGAGACCAGCTTGCCCACCTCCCACGGCTTACGCTCCGGGCGAGGGGAACACTAGATCGAGGGTGCACAGCCAGGGGCAGGCAGGAATCTGACCAGCACGCGGCGACGCTGTCCGCGTCCTGGTCCCACGGGGGACATCAGAGCGCTGCTCTGCAGAGGACCACAGCCCAAAGCGAGTTTCCTCTTTTCAGTTCCTACTGTTTTATAGATTCTACAGCTGCCAACTGACGTGAATGATTCATCGGTGATACTAATTAAGACTATAAAGGAAAACACAAATTTTAAATTGGAATAATTTATTATTCTAACAAAAGTACAAAGTATGGAAAATCAGTGTACTTGAATCACTTCAGAGAGGAGAGAAAGTTTCCCACGAGCCGATTTCCGATTTTAGCACCTTTGAACAGAAATATTCAGAGATGAGACGAGGGGCAGTCCAGCCTTGGGACTGCCGATGGCGCTCGAGTCCTCTGACCTGGGGTGTGCAGGTCCTAGGACAGTGCTGTCGCTTGGGGGTTTTCTCTACCCTCTGAGAGTGCCACACAGAACACTTAGAACAAGGAAGGCGGTCCACACCGACGTCGCAGCGGGTGGTTGAAGATGGAGGAGGCGCTGAGACAGGAGAGCAGGGGTCACGGGGCAGAGGTCAGAGGGACAGAGGTCATCAGATGGACAGCCCGAAGGTGCTGACGATGCAGTACATGGTCTTGTTCTCCCACCGCACCGTGCAGCTCCCTGCGGGGGGCAGAGGCACCGGGCGCCGGGACTTAGGGCGACAGAGACGCGCTCGTCTGATTTCTCACACAGAGCCTCAAACACGCGAATACTCACCCCTTTGTGAAACATACATAGAGGAGGCTGGCGAGTCTCTGCTACAAAACGTTCTAAAAGGTGACTAACAAGCACGCATTCAAAGACACGAAGCAGCCCTGAGTGACCTGGGTCTCAGCATGGACCCGGAGGCACCGCGAAACCACTGGGAAAATGCCCACGACAAACGTCCACCCCAGGAACGGGAAGCGTACCGTCAGTAGAGCTGTCCCAGAAGCAGGAACTCGCCGTGTGTAACCCTGCTCCGTTCTTCTGCATGATTACACAGGTCACTTCAATGAAAACAAACTCGTGTCAGAGAAATCTACTGGCAACACTCATTTCTCTCTGCCCGCTTTTAGGCTACGTGTGTGTCAATCACGTGGCTGACGCTCATGATAAAAATCACAGGTGTGGACCGTCTGGTCCTACGACACTGACTAATCACACACATCCCCTCGCTGCACACCTGTCCTAAAAGCCTGTGCTCTGAAATGCTGGGCGATCCTAGCCGTGTCCCGCAACTGCCCCCGCAGCCGGACAGGCCAGTTATGACAGTTACAACCTGAAATAACGTGCACAGCTGAAGTGACACACCCCTCCAGGAAGCTCTGAGCCTGGGCACCACATGGCCACACTCGCTCTTCCGACACCAGACTCGCCTCGGATCAGTATCTAAAGCACCACCACCAGTATGTACGAGAAGCAAAAACGGATTACCAATGTATTTAAATGGTTTTCCCAGCTTGGTGAGTTGGCTTAAAGTTTGTTCTACGACGTTTGTGGTCCATTGGTTCACTTTGCTGTGCTGATAGGCGTTGCCACCAATGGCGCTCTCGATAGCCTAGAAGACAAAGCACAGGGGGGTCCCTGTTAGCAGAATGAACCCAAACACCCTCCCCACCCTGTCCGTGCTCAGAACTGAAACACAATTTGCATAAAATGCAAGCTTATTTTTATCCTCGAGGACTCCTTTGTTATAAAACCTTTTGTTTTAAGTGTCACATTTAAGTTTTTTTATGTTTTTAAGAATCCTTAATTATATAGCGTGTCAATTTTTTTTAACATTTTGACTGAATTTCATGTTCACTGTTGCTATTAGTACCTGGTGATAAGCAACGTTTTTCCTATGACACTAGAAAACATCTTACTTTGCTTATCCCTTTCTTAAAAGTATAGTAGATACAGGAACTTCATCAGCCGTTTGTACAACCAGCAATGTACAAACCTATCCATCCAAATGATCATGGATTCATAAATACGTCCTTAGTCAGCAGTTTCTGGGAATATTACCATATAGAGTGTATTTTTCAGATAACTAAAGAACTATTTATTCCAAAACTTAAGTTTATGATGAATTTTCTTCTTTATCATGAAATCCCTTGTTTTTTTTTGTGCATATTCTGGGGAGGGCTCACGCTGTACGCGTCAAGGGTTATTTGGGAAGATGCACGGTCCCTGCTGCTACTCGTGCTCAAGTCTACAGTTCGGATATCCCCATTTTACGATTTTCTGGGCCTTTTATGTTGACACCAGCATGCCTACTTCTCATCGGCTTGCTTCTCTCTCCCTTTTCTAACTTCTGTGCTGGAAACCAGAAAACTGAGTATCTATGACAGTTATGACCTAAAGTAAAAACATCCACTGAGCACAAGTTCTGTCCTGAGGGATGGAGAGACGAACAGTCCCAGGACCCGAGCTGTGCGCACTGGTGACAGACTGGGGCCCACTGCAGAGCGCATAAGCCAGTGGTTTTGTTTCTGAGGAACGAAGAGCCCCCCACGGTCACACCTGGACTTCCGCCTACAGAAGTTGCTCTGCATCCTGGGACTCCAGCAGTCACTCCAAACACAGGTCACCTGGCACCGCCTCCCCCTCCCCCATCACCACAGCTCCTCACTCTCCACGTCCTTCGCTCTCCCCAGTTCAGAGCAAAGGGGGGCTGGGGGCACAGGAACCCCTGGTTTAAAGGGACCAGGTCATTACCGGAGCTGGGTACTGCCAAAGACCCTTTGCTCAGGCTGGACCTCTGACTCTGGGGACTCCACCCACACTCTTCGAGTCACTTTTTCAGGGCGGGAAGTAAACTCCAGTGTTGGACTCACCCACATTTACTGCTGCCCAATACTTAAAATAGCTCGAGCACACAGTCAACCTGTTGCCAGGGGCAGAAAAGCTCCAGAGGCTGGTGACCCTGGGAGGCAACACCAATATCGCTTCTCGCTTCCAGGGAGGCTGGCTGGTCTCCCCTTCGCCTGTGCTTGCTGGCCCAGTCTGGCCCGCGACCAAGTCAAGGCTAAGGCAGAAAACGCCTGAGGCCAAAGGGTACTTCGGCAGCCAACTCCACTTCCCACTTCCTGCTCCCAGCCCCCGACAACAAACACCGCATTCAGAAAAAGATGAAGGGCAAACTGTTACGGATCCCGCAACGCAACTGGAAAACCGTGCCTGATGCTGATTAACGTACACGGCAGAACAAAATCACGTTGCTTTCTGACTGTGTTCACAGAAACGGGTTGTGAATCTTTCATCCCTCTGGCAGCAGTCAATACTTTGCACTAATAATAACTTGCATTAGAGTCGATTCCAAATCACATACACAACTCAAACGGCCAACTCAGGTCATCGGCCCACCTTCCTTCAGCCACTGGCTGGCTGACTGCTCAGCTCACAGGGGAAGGGAAGCTGGCTGGGAGCACCCGTGCAGCTCAGCCTTGCCTCGGGCTGCCCCGCTCTCTGCACTCCTCCAGCCCCCGCTTCCTTTCAGTCCCACACTGGGCACACAGAGCTGCCACAGCTGCCACACTCAGCACACACAACTGCCACAAAGCCTCCGCACAGGTGGGCCCTGCCTGGGACGTCTGGCCCCCTCCTCCCAAAGTTCGCGCAGCTCCTCCTAACTCTCCGGACCCCAGCTCTGAACTCACAGGGGGTCAGCTCCCTCCCTCGCAGCACCCAGCGGGGAATCCAAGTGCACACTTGCCAGTGTGAGTATTTGGTACATATCTGCCCCACCCCCACAACGTCAATTCCTTGAGGGTTAGTCCCCTGCCTGCCCCCACAACCTGTATTTTTTGAATAAGTGAAGAACAAATATTCTTTTTTTTGTCTCCCATTCTCATCTCCAAGGAAAATACTGTGGTACTGTGGTCAATAATGATAAAATGGGTGGTTTAGGAACGTTAAGAAAAACAAAGGAACAAATAAGCCCCAACTGGATCGCCAGGTCTTGAAGAACTGGAAGAGAAATATTTACTCTTTCTTCATTAAACACTGGAAACATTTACTTAAATACCGTGAATCTTTTATGCTCAAAGGTTAGAGAATCAAGGCTTCGTAACATTCAATAATAACGCTAATATATAAAATTTCCCATCTGATTTAAAATATATAATTTACATAATATGGGAGTAATTCTCATCGAGATAGTCACTGAAGTAAAAACTGTTATTTGAAATGCCAAAACACACAGGCTTAGCTGAAACAATTCCAAGGCAGTATTTAAAACACATTATTTGCACGCACATAATCCATTCATCAAACATTTAAGGAGGCGGCATTTCTCCTCTTACCTCTTTTACAATGTTGCTCACTTCGTCAACGACAAATGAAGTCTGCAAGGAAGAAAACGAGTTGTATGATTGAAAAGATTCGTATCCACTGCAGCATGAAGGCAAATTTAGGTAATGGACATACTTTGGAAATGAAGACCTTAGCAATCTCTACCCGGACCGTTCGTTTTGCTGAGGGAAACGTCACACACAGACTCGGGGACATTAAGGGGATCTGAGGACCACAGAGCTGGCAGTGGCAGTCGGGGGGCTGGAATACACGTACATACGATTGAAAGGTTTTTGTCTTAATCGTGCCATGATCCGAAAGACTGACTTCACTTTAAACGAGAATTTAATCTCTCCATCCCTTTCAACTGGCCACTGCAATCATTAACGAATATAAAAGTTTAACGAGTTGCCTTTTGTATAAACTAACTGACACTTTCCCTGATGTAAACTGATTAAGAGCCCTGAAACTTAAGATGCTTGGGGTTTTGCTTTCTCACTGCTGTCCTACTTTGCGACTACACAACCAGCTGCTAGCACAGCCGTTCGCCCCCTGCGTGTCGGGATGGGTTGGAAGCGGTGACGAGCTGCTGGTGGTGATCCCGTGCCAGGAGTTTATAAACGGTTTTCTTCTCCTTCTCACTTTTAGGTGTGGTGCATCTGAACAGGTACAAGGTTTCGTCTGCGTCCTGGGAACAGTACTCAGCTCTGGACATGGCGTCCAGAGGGCAGCCCCAGGCCCTCAGGCAGGGTGCATCCTGGGGGATAAGGGCAGAAAGCCCTGCTTCCGGCAACGAGTTTTCCTCCTGCCAGGCTGCTGGCCATTGTGGCTCTGTCCCAGCACAGCTGGGAGGACCCAGAGCTGCCTGCCTGAAGCCCTGTCCCCCCTGTACTCAGCAGTCATCTCAGACGTGGAGGTGAGGCCAACTCACCAACTTAATGAAGATTTCCAGTATCTCAGAGATTAAGTTATTTCTCAGAGTTCAGAGGGTCCTTCCAGGGAACTTTGATGACCCTAAGCCACACAGGAAAGTCCCTGTATAACTCCCCATGTGGTTAAAATATGAAAAAGCTTGAGGGCATTTTGATGGACTTTTAGCGGAAAGTACAGTAGTTGCACCGGATCCACTGGGCAGTAAGTTCGAACGTCTACAGGAAAGACGAACTCCGAGTTGAGAGTGACAAGTCTAACTATCTACCCGACGTCAGAGGAGATGCAGAAAGCCTCAGCGCAGAGGCCGTTAGGACTGGCATGGATCAGGACACAGCTGAGACATGCCTACGAGAGCGCCATGGTCTCATCCTCACAGGGCTTTCCGTTGTGTAAATCACAGGCCACTCGGTTCAGCCCCTTCGAGTCGCAGATGTGACCCGGAGATCTGGAATAATGACGTCACTTAGGCAACCGAATGTGAGAGCTAGACTTGGAATGCAAAGGATCGGAATCCAGTCACCAGGGCTTTCTCTTACGTCGCCATTTCCCTTTTTAACAGTTTTATTCAACGCTCCTATAATACAAGCCTTTTTCCAATATTATATCAGTTAATAGTTCCCAGGGGAAAAGCTTTTCCTTCGCTATTCTTGTAATCACTCACTCGGTTGCTACCAACATTCAAACTCTGATGATGACGCTGCCACAGAAAGTTTTGTGCTAGTTAAGAAATTAGATCCAAAACAAACTCTAGAACCAGTCTGTCAGTCTTATTAGATTTTCTTCCGCCCTCAAAACATTTCTGCTTAAATTTCAAAAACGGTAAAATAGCAAACCTTACCAAATGTATCTGTAGTTTTTATTTTTGACAGGCTGCATAACACATAGGACTCAATTTATTTGAATTCCAACAAGAATTATTATTTATCAAGAAGAAAAAGGGCAACTGTTCTTCCGTAATGGCAACATCCATCAGCTCTATTCCCTCGATGCGTCTCAGCTGAAGCAAAGCCATTTAACAGCACACTGCTACAATGAATGTCTTCTGCCCGCAAATAATTGTAAGTGTTGCTTTGCTTCTTCCCTGAGGCAGTAAGAGATGATTCTTTTTTTTTTTTTTCTCTGCAAAGAGGAGCTATCTCACTGACGCCTCAAACTGACATGCAATTAAGGGATGGTGGCCCCAGTGGGGGGCTGGGGAGGAGCACGGCACGGAAGAACAAGGTGTGGAGCGGAAAACAAAGGCAGGTTCTCCTGCTGTGCACGTCTGCATCTGCAGACAGCCTGAGCGTCCCCCTACGTGTCTGAAGGGACTTTGGATGGGACTGTACGTGCGCGTCGCCCTGGAGTCTGGCGTGTAAAATACTGTATCAGCGGCCTCGGTCGTCCCCCACCCCTGGACGGGCAGCGCCTTCTGCAGGGTGGTGGTCTGCATCACCGGATAAAGGGGGCGAGTGACATCACTCCCGGCGACCTGGGCTGGGGCGGGGCCGGGGGTGAGGAGGTGCTAGGGGGCGCGCGGGCGCAGGGGGCCAGAGCGGCGTGTGTGTGTGTGTGTGTGTGTGGGGGGGTGGTCCAGGGCGCGGCGGGGGCACGCCCGACCAGGCCGCAGGACCCCGAGGGCGCGCACCGCCGCGCGGGGAGCCCCGTTCTCGCCCCACCTCGCGGGCGGGGTGACGCCGCCCGGAGCGGGCCGGGTGGGGTGCCCGCGAAGCGCTGGCCGGTAGTCTGCGCCGGGGAAGGCCGCCGCCCACGTCCGGACGCGGCCACACGCCCTGGGCTGCCGACGCGCCCACCCGAGCCCAGAACTCCGGCCTCCACCCTTCCCGTCGCCGCGCCGTCGGTTACCTCTTCCGCAGCCTGGTAGTCTTCCATCTTTTCTCCGGCGCGTCGCCTCCGCCTCCCTGAGTAGAGCGCACTGCGCCGGCGCGGCGAGGCCCCGCCCCCGCGCTCACGCCACGCCCCGTCCCCGCCCCCTCTAGGCCAAGCCCCGCCCCTCTAGGGTCATGGCTCCGCCCACTCTAGGGCTCCGGCCCCGCCCTTCCGCTGGTGTCTCTACCTTCCCCTGTGCGCTTGTCCCGGGCTCGCGATTATTCCTTCCTCTCCCCCCTCCGGGAGGTCGTGGTTTCCGCGGGAACCCGCGGGGGTAGCCTGGCAGCTGTTTAGCTCGCAGCAACTAAAACAAAACAAAACAAAGTCAGTTCGGGAGGGAAGAGTCGTTCTGGTTTGTGTACATTAACCTGAACATTCAGATGGGCTTGGTCACCTAGTAACAAATTGTAACTTGACTTCTAAACATCCTGGGCAGCGTGAGATGTTGGTTACAGTCACCCTGGGGATCCAGGGTTAGGAAACTTTAGCTCTGATCGAAATTTTTCTTTGGGGAGGCAAGTTTTCCATATAAATGAGATTTTAAAATTTTTTATTTTAAGCATCATTTAAAGGAACATATTTGGTTGGAAAATTTTTAAACGCTGCGCCCTTTCTGGTTGTCCTAACTAGAATGACCTAGATATACACGTGGCTTTATGAAAATTAGTAATCGCACCGGGCTAAGAGCTTTGACTTGGACTTTGGAAACTCATTTTGCTGGTTTTACCACGCCCTTAAAGTCAAGTTTGCACTACTTACCTGTCCAACGCCCAGCTGCTAAAAGCCATTTCCCATCCCCCCAGGAAGAGCTGACCACAAGCCCCTGAGACTGGGTAGAATGAAGCTGCAGAACCCACATTCAACCCATCAGCACCCCGTGTGCTTTCTAGCCTATAGAAACTAAGTTCCATGCAGGCAGAATCTGTTTTTATTCACTGATGTCTCCCCTGCCTCTTCAGTCGTGCCTGGTACATAGTAGATGCACAATGAAAATGTATTGAATGAATGAATGCATATGCTTTCCCACAAGTGTTAGTTCAGCTTCACACCCAACTGCAGAGAACTGGGGAGTGGAGAAAGACACAGTCACTTCCCTCCTTGTGGGACACAGAGGGCTGGGAGAGCAGGGCAGAGCAGTGAAAGGCAGATGCCAGGCTGCTGTGCTCTGGACACCAGGCCTGAGCAAAGAGGCCCGCTGAGCGGGGGTGGACTGGGTCCCCTCCCACACCTGGTTTCTGCTTCTCGGATTCTGAACTTTATTTTGAGTTTTGTTCTTTCCTATTATCTGGCTCAACTCACCTCTTCAGTATTTCAGCCTTGTGCCGCAGTCTACATGGGATTCTAACTCTGATATTTCTTCGGTTTGTCTTCCCCTGAGACCCCATTTTTAGAGTCCTTCTCAGTCACCTGACTCGCCCGCCTGCTTCTGAGCCCTCAGCAGCACCACGATCCTGACTGAGTCAAATGGGGACTTTTTCACTCCCTTATAATTAATTTTCTTCTCCACCATGGACCTGAGGCCTATTAGCCGAGTGTCTTAGAATTATGTGCAAAGCAAGAGCGAACAGGTTCCGAGTGAGCTGCTGCAATTGAAGAATGTGAAGTCTGGGACATCTTTTTTAAATAGATCCATAGTCTTTTAGGAACTTTCTAATCCAAATGAGTGTCCTGAATGGCTGCCAGGATGGTGTATCAGTGATGTATAGACCTAGCGATGTTGTAACTGAAAAATCACCCACATACGCACAAATCAACAGAAAATGTAGAAATGTGAATCAAAAAACAATTTACGACTTTAGCTTACATGCATTGGGTCCTGCTCCCCAATTTTAACTATCAAAGAACATTCGTTAAATGATCATGGTACGTGACGTACTGAGTCTGCTGCAGAAGTGGATAAATTGGTCTGTTTATTTTCAGAACTATTTTTTCGCTTACTGAAACACACGTACATTGAGCACGAGTGTCAATGTCATGTCAGCCTCTGAGCTGGAGCTGAGGCTACAAAGGTGACTAAGATATGATCTCTGGAAAATTGTTAGGAGCTACTTTTCTGTAAATATGAGGATTTGAATTCTCTAGGCTCAGCGATGTTGTGGTGCTCGGGAAAATGCAGTGATGTAGGATCACATTCTACCCAACGGATGGACGTACACTCTCTAGGGCTGAGAAGTTTCAAATCACCGACATTTGGACATTCGCCGGCTGCCATTCCTAGCACCCAGGTCAGCCGAGAATGAATGTCCATCGGAAGCAATGCAGTAGAAATCACTGACTCATAACTGCTTGTGAATCTCTGCTATTCAACCATATTTTAGAATCATGTTAATTGCTGCTCAGTAAGCCAATGAATCTTGGGTCTGTTTTTAATTTGGAGGTTAACCATGGCTTGGCAGACGATGCACGCTGTCTTCCTTCAAGTCACATCTCTCATCTACAAACCCTCAGAATTAGGGATCATCATTGTCAGTGCCTTTATTCAGCAAGTGTGGGCCTAGGAATGCTAGGCTTGTCACCTCCACACAAATAAGTCAGAGGCCACAGTGGGGTGTCTCAGTGTTGCCCGTGATGGGCAGCCCTTCACTATCCAAATCCAGCGCTGTGGATGTTCAAGTTTGTCTTTCCTTTTTTCAAGTTTTTCTGTGCCTAGGAGAAGCACTAAGTCAGTAGTAGGAGTAATAATAATAATAATAATAATAATAACAACAACAACAACAACAGTAGTAGTAGTAGTAATATCGATAATAATAGTGCAATGAAGCTTGCAATGCCAAAACACTCTAGTCTGAGGAATTTAATGTTATAAAAAAAAAGAAAAGAAACCTGTTCCCGAAATGTAGCTATAGTGAGAACCCTCAGCTGAGAAACGACGTTCTTGTGAAATTAGCTAAGAAATGCCCACAGTAGGTCCGCTGTTGGCTGAGAAGCACAGGCTCAGTGGGACTGAAATACCTCTGCTCCAACTGGAAACAAGTGTTGCTCTGAGGCCCTTGGGTCCCTCTTCCTCCCAATGCTGGTGACCCCTGCCCCTTCCCTGGGACCCCATCCCCAACAACCAACAACTAAAGGCTAACTAGTGGCATGGCAGAAGCCTCCAGCTGGCATTTCTTCAGACTGGTTGACTTTCATGCTATAATAGTTACTGAATAGTTGATCAGTTCTATGTATAAGAACAAATACACACACTACATCAGTCGGTATAGGTTTGGTTAGATGCAGAAACAAATGATTCTAGACTCTTTGTCATTGATAAGAAAGATATATTTGTTGTTGCTCATAGTACAAAGGTCGGCTGTGGCTCTGCCCAGTGTCTTCTCCATGCTGGGACATGGCTGATCGAGCAGCGTGACTCCAGTGTCATCAAGGAAGAGGGAATGGTGGCCCAAGTGCAGGCTAAGAAGGTGCTCCTCGTAAGTTGACACGGTCCAGCCATGACAGGATCCAGGGGGCCCCGAAGGTGGGCAAGGCGTTGGCGCAGGAGACAGTCGACTGCACAGCTCAGAGGCGGTGTGACACTGTTCTGTTTTATTGTGATTTGAGTACAACTTTTGTACTTTCTATTTTGGCATGTGATTATACTTTGTGGTTAAGATAGCAGAGAGTTAAATTTCTGTGGTTAAGCGAAGCAGAAAATCTTATAGAGTATATTATTATTCATGATTAATTAGTACATTCTTTTTTCAATTACCAGAACAGAACTACCTGATGGAACAATCTAAACCTTTAATTCTTATGTCCATTTCGTAAGATACAGTTTGACTTAAGTAAAGGTGATAGATAGAGGTATTCATAACAGCAAATATTGCCTCGTGGGCAGACATTGTTCTTCTTTCTGCCTGAATAAATCTTTCAATTGCTACTTTATTTATGCTGTTATCTAAAGTTTAAGCTGAAACTTTCTCATAGCTGTTTAACAGTTTCCTGGTGCAGTATTGAGGAAAACATTTATAAAAATCAGTTTTACAAAGCTGCTTTTGTAAGTTTTTGTTCCTTTGTTTTTAAGCACCAAGGAGATCCTGACCTAGCCAGCCTTTCTATAAAACTTAAACTACTAGTTTTTTATCTATCCAGTAGGCCACAAAAGGAGGCCCTTTCATAGTAGGCACAGGCTTATGAGTAAATTTCTTATCTTTTACTAATTTTTCTGCTAACTGCGTGGGAATAGGAGTATAAGCTGGTTCTAGTAATTCAGCTTGTTGTAATTTATTCACAACATCTTTAAGAGGCGCGTCAAAAGGAATTCCCCTTAATAATTGCTCAAATAAAGGGTTTATGCACTCTGAACAGTCAGGGTGACTGGAGCTGATTCCATACACAGGGAATTTACTGTGTTTTCCTCAGAGCCAATTTTCAAATCTACTTGTACAGCATTTACACTTACTAGAATCTGTGCTACCCAAATTCCCCCTATTAATAGGATCGTTCCTAAGAAACCAATTATCCCTAAACACATGCCACGTCCTCGTTCTTGACGATGCATTCCTTGAAGCTCATGTCCCCATCTCTGGACCTTGTCATGCAGTAGGGTAGAAAGAGGATGTGGCAGTAAGTGGCAGGTGTCACCCTTGCATATATTTTGTTGTCCAGAGCAAGTCTCTTGTCCATGCCTGAGTTTCCAGGGCAGGGACACATAGGGGAGAAGAGGGCTTCGGCCTGCCACACACAGCATTCGGAAGGTTCCCTCAGTGATTTATCACCTACTGCTCTCTTTGCCTGACTCCTGCCCATACATCCATGTGGCCGTTCCCCTACTCCCACTGTTACTCTGGCCTAATCCCCAGCCAGCCCTGTGCCAGCTCATCTTCTTGCAGATGTGATATAATTTCTACCCACTCAATTTCAACACCCAGGTACATTGTATCTTCGCCGACACTTCCCTACTGTCCACTGTCGCCTCAGGCCTTAGATCAGTGGTCTTCAAACTTCTTTAATTATATGCCTTTCGAGCAGAAACTGTTTTCGAGCATGTATTCAAAAGGATGTTTATTTCAACTATGATATATTAAACTATGAATCCATTTACTAACTATTAATAAAATTTAAGTTCTCACCTTTCAAAAACGAAATAGAAATAGCAGTTTAAAACGTTCTTAGTATAGGCTGCAGTGGTGGTTGAATCATATCCCCAAATTCACGGGTTGAACCACCAGTACCTCAGAATATGACATTCTATATTTGGTGACGGGGCTGTTAAAGAGGTGTTAAGTCAAAATGAGGTCATTCGGGTGAGTCCTGGTCTAATATGACTGTGTCCTTTTAGGGAAATAGATTAGAACATAGATATACATAGAGAGATCATTTGAAGACGCATAAGACAGCCATCTACAGGCCAAGGAGAGAGGCCTCCAGGAGAAACCTCCCTGCCAAAACCTTGATGTTGAACTTTCAGACCTCAGAATTATGAGAAAATAAATGTCCTTCGGTCTGTGATCCTTGTTACAGCAGCCCTTGCAAAGTGATATGCCTGCTTTGCAAATAATGACTCCAAGTTACCTTCGTTTCAAAGACATTATTTTCCAAACGTCCCTAAACGGATTCACTCAATACCTCATGCAACAAAATAATAATAATACTACCACTAAGCAGCAGTTACTATTTTTGAAAAACCTTCTTAGGCCAGGAGTCCTCAACCTCGATCACTATGGCAATGCCCAACATGGTAGACGCACCATAAATACTTTGTGAGTGAACTGAATGAACTATAATCTGAGACGGAAGCCTTGTGGCCCTCACCAGGAAACAGGCTCAGGGAAATGGTGTGCTCAAGGTCACTCAGGTCCGTCTCATCCCCCATGCTTGCCCTCACGATTCATTTTTCCCTTTTGCCATTCTGACTTTTCCCAGACCACGATCACCTCCCACCCACCTCTGCTCTGTTCTGCTCTGCTCCTCGCCTGGTGGAATTCACCATCTCAAGCTGTCATCCTCATGTCACGGAAGAGTGAGATTGCAGAACCGAAGAGCCAGCGGGGTGATCTAAGTGAACCTCACTTACAAGTGAGGAAACCAAGGCTCGGGAGTGTTCAAAGAATCTGTCTGGTGACTCCCAAGGCCACACAGCACTCCTTATTCTTGGTCATCAGCTGACGTGCCTGAATCGTATTTTCTTGATTAGAGTTCACACTAGTTCACCCTGAAGAATGAGTCTGAGACCTTCAAAAGTGCCCACTAAGGGTACGAAAAATCAAGTTCACAGAGTGGGAGGAGATATCTGCAACATAAATATCTAACAGAGCAAAGCGCTCACATCCTGAATATATAAAGAAACTCTACGAATCAATACCAGAAAGTCACATAACCCGATAGAAAAACAGTCAAAAAACTTGAACAAGCTCAACATCAAAAACACTGATCAACATATAAAATGATGCTCAAATTGCTCAGCTACACAAAACACCAGGGAAATAAAAATTAAAACCATAATATGATACCACCACAGATCTACCGGAATGGATGAAATAAGATAATAGCAAATGTTGGTGAGGATGTGGAGCACCTGGAACTCATTGGTAGGAGTGCAAATTATACAGCCACTGGAAAACTGTTGGCAACATCTACTAATGCTGATCATACACCTACCCTATGACACAGGAATTCCACCCATAGGCATGTAACCAACAGAAACAAGTACAAATAATCACCCAAGAGACTATACAAGAATGTCTGTAGCATATACCCCTCATAATACCTCAAAATAATAAAGAACACAAATGCCCATCAACAGTACATCAGATAAATACATTTTGTAAACAGTCATACACTACAATATAATACTGCAGTGAGAACTGATGAGATGCTGTATAAGTTCAATTTCTTGATAGACATTTGTTCACTTTGGGAAAATTTATCAAGCTGTCTTTATGATTTGTATCGTGTTCCGTGTGTGTGTTACACTTCAATGAAATTTACCCCCCACCCCCAAAAAAACCCACATGCCGGTCTTGTTCTAAATTGATTTTTGAGTGAGCAGCTGTTGCTTGAAATGTAATCAGTCATTTACATTTGAGGTTAATGTGACACCCCTTGCAAGTGTGGGAACATTTGACTATTTGAAGCCTCTAGTCTCTGTTGGGGGTTTTCTTGATGAGGGTGAAACATTTCTTTCAGCAGCATCAGCTTGGTCTTTTCTCCAGCTAAAAAAGTACATTGTTGGCATTCAAGAGCCCCTGGTTGTGCTTTGGGGTGGTTTTGCTCTCGGGATCTTTGGTGATGTGGGGGTAGCCACAGAAGCACTCAGGGCCAGCCCAGAGGGTGCACTGTTTCAGCCCCGTGTCTGACAGGAAGGAAAGAGAAATACGTCAGTTGTTCTAACGCGAAGAAAAATTGACTTCCTTCTCTCCAGAACAGAGTGCGCTGCTCCCTTCTCTGGAAGCTGACCCAAAGGTAGGCTGAGCATCCATGAACAGCAGGTTGGTTTGGGGGTGAGGGTGGGATGGGTAGAGAGTACAGTTATGGTTACTGGTTTTTGGACTGATGACATTAAAAGGTGGAAAACAAAAAACAATGGTAAATTAGACAAAGGATGACTTGTAATTTTATTCAATAGCATACACTTAACATTCAGGGTAATAATGATTTAAATGATGAAATGGAGGAAATTCTTTAAAGCTGGTTAAAAAAAACCTAACCCAAACCAAACCAAATAAAAAAACTATGTGAAACTAACCAAACTGTCCAAAAGCTATAGGTATGATATATATTTTTTAAGGTGATGGTATAGAGTATTCAATATCTTCTTTGGGTTGTAAATTCATAGATGTATAGTTTATTTCTGTTTTGCTCTGAATCTGCTTCTTAGATTCAGTTTGTTTTGAAAACCATCATCTCCAGTTTGGAGGAAGAACAGAAAAGTAGTTTCAAAATAAAAAAATTAAGTTAACTGGGGTCTAATTTAATTTCTTTTTCAGTTAAGTTTATTTAACCTCAAAAGGAATTTCTTGGCAAGAAGAGGGATTCTTAGAGGAAAATGCACATTAGATTCTTAAGGATCTGATAAGAAGTTAGAATTGGTGTAAAAAAAAGATTATTCAGCCAGGATAGTGAGAGAATCTAATTTCTTCTCTGCTTAAGCAAGGCATAGGCTTTGGGGTCAAACAGACCCGGATTGGAAAGTGACTTTAAGTAAATTAGTAAATCGCTCCAAGCCTCACACTCCTCATCTGTGGACTGGGTG
This sequence comes from Macroglossus sobrinus, assembly GCA_004027375.1. Taxonomy (NCBI): domain Eukaryota; kingdom Metazoa; phylum Chordata; class Mammalia; order Chiroptera; family Pteropodidae; genus Macroglossus; species Macroglossus sobrinus. The sequence continues at coordinate 1,420 of PVKZ01005560.1, read as the reverse complement.
TACTTACTTTATAATGCTGTAATGAGGATTGAGATAACGTATGCAGAGCGCCTGTCAAACCGTCTGGTCCAGAGTTAGTGCTGAATCAAGAGTAGCTGTTGGTGCAGCAAAGAGTCTAACAATAATTATGAGTCGTACCAACAACAATAGAAAAATATTAATTCTCACTTCTTTAACCTTCCGTGGGAAGAAGTCATGGAGTTTCAATGATGGAGGGGGGGAAAAAAAGAACTTCTATTGCAGTGGTTGACTCTGATTCTAAAATACCTTTTTTTTCCTTTGGTTTTTGGGTGGCGAGACATCAGCCTGGGTGGGAAAGGATGAGTAGAGTCCGCAGAGACCCGCAGAGCTGCAGGTGTTAGGTTTTCTAGGTTTAAGCCCACACATGTGCAGCCTCACATAGAATGGACAGAGTTTTGAGGGGCTCAAAGCTAATACGATTGGAGGCTTCTTTAAGAAAACGAATACAGAATGAGTTACGGGATCTTGGGAGGGACTCTGCAAGCGAGGGATGGCAAAGCTTGAGCTTTGCTGGCTTCCAGAATGTCCACCCCTGTCAAAGTAGCGAGAGAGCAAAGAGGGGAGTTTATAAACGCACATGTCCACTGCGGTGTCAGACGCCGTGATGGACGCTCAGGCACATCATCTCACCCTTGCAAGAGTGAGTCTGTCAAGCCTGAGAGTCTGAGCCCCGTTTGGGTCAGAACCCAGCCCTTTATGCACGTCCTTCCTTGGGGTGGACTCGTGCTCTCGGTGGCTGTTACATCCTTCCATAAAGAGTGTAAGTGCACAAGGGAAAAAGGAGCAGCCTTTTTCAGTGAGGTTTTAAGGTCACTTTAGCCGCTCAGTGTTTCCCCCGCGTACGAGGCAGAAAGCAGGTGGCTGCCTTCTGAAGCAGTGCCGCTTCTCGAGGAAATGGCTGTGGTAAGAACACCGCGGCAGCGGAGGTGGCCGCCCCCCGAAGTGACCCGCGCTCTGAGCCGCTGCAGGGCTGCGGCTCCTAGGCTCGGAGAAGGTTCTGTTTCCCTTGAGAGCCCGGGCAGTGGTGGTGGTGGTGGTGGTGGTGGTGCTCACACACGGGCACGTGGCAGCGATTCGCCACGTCTCCACCCCGTGCCATCTCCCCAGCATCGCAGGGAGGCGGGAGGCTTTATCACCTCTGATCCGAGGACCAGCTGCTCAGGGCTGATGATGATTCCATGACAGGAAGAGGGACCGCTGCCAGCAGGTGAGAACGTTTGCTGTCCCGTCATCATCCTGTCTTCTCTCTCAGGCTGCACTTCTCGTGCCCGCCCTCACACACACACACACACACACACACACACACACACACACACACACCACACACACCATACCCCACCGCCGAGTGATCAGATCTAAAAGCCAAAGGCAAGTGCTGTTAGGCTGGGGGAAAGAAAGC
>PVKZ01005559.1:0-50806 GCA_004027375.1 Macroglossus sobrinus | reverse complement strand
AAAAAAAACAAAGCGAAACAAAAACAAACAAAAAACCATGGAATACAAGAAACCAAACTACTTCAAAGACACAAGTCTTTCAAATGATTTACTTATGGGGTTAATCTTTATAGCAGACATTCCAAATCCATTCTCCCTTTCTTTCTTTTTGGGAATAGAAGCTCTTACCTCCTGAGTTAGAGGAGGGCTCATGGCTGCCTAGCTGGAGACTATAGTCTTCCAGCTCTGACATTGCAAGGGAATGTCCATTTCTCTATACTCTTGTGAAAATAATATTGCTTCCCCCGCCCCCAACTAGTTATCCAGTACCATTGTTTCTGGCAGAGTCCAGGAGATAAGTGGTTTAGTGAATATATGGGTCAATCAGTAATGGCAAATTTAAACATGCACCTGGCTTCTTCCAGAACAGCAATCACACTGCCATTACTATTGTGTCCTTCCAACAGTGTCCTCTCTACCCAGGATCCTCAGCTCTGATATCCAGACCCCAGTGTGGTCAAAAGTCAATACTAGGATTTCCTGGATTACCTAGGAACAGCACAACCTAAGGGTGACAGCTGATTGACAGAAATGCATTTCTGTGGGAAGAGTGAACTTATTACCAACATTTGAGGTATCTGGATTATAATGTGTTCCCTTTACATCATAAAGCCTTCAACCAAAGAAACAACTCTACAAAAGACACATTAAGTTTGTCTCGTTTTACCTATTCACTAAATGTTTATAAAGGACCTACTATGTGCAGAGCTGACCTTTCCTAAGGGAATAGTTATCAGTGGTATGTAGGTGAAAGTGCATTAAAAATTTTTAAAGTCATTTACAAAATGTTCTAAGATGAACAAAATCAACTTCTTTCCATTAAAGAAAGAATCAGACAGGAAGAAGAGGAAATCCTGGGGAGAAAGTGGCTTAAGCCCATTTCTCTGCCTCTTCTCTCCTCTTTTCTCTCTTTCTAGAACAACACAAATATGGCAGCCAGGTTGGTGGGTGGGAGCTGCATTCGACATCTTCTCAAATCTCTGGGCAGAGACTGGTAAAAAAAAAGAAGGCAAACAAGAAAAAAATATAAGTTTTTCCCTTTTAACACAGTGTAAGAGCCAAGGCACCAGCAACAAAGACTGATTTCCCAGTTCCTTGTGGGTGCTTAGCAGACAGCAGCTGATGAATGCTTTCAGAAAGAAGCGCCATCCAGACCAATGTGCTTAATTCAGTTCAGTGAGAAATGGGTGGTTGGTTTAATAACCAGAATAAAGCAAGAATCCTCCGCCACATCATATATAAAAGTAAGTCCTAGATGTTCTAGAGAGCTAAATATTTTTAAAAATCTATAAAACATTAGAATAAAATTTAGCATAATATTTGTACAAACTTGGAGTGGGGAAAAACTTTCCTAATCAAGCCAGGAAATCTAGAAGATGTAAAGCAGTAGTCCCCAACCTTTTTGGCACCAGGGACTGTTGCTATGAGAATCTAATGCCTGATGGCTTGAGGTGGAGCTGAGGCAGTGATGCTCTAGCTCTGGGGAGCGCCTGCCGCTCACCTCCTGCTGCGTGGCCCAGTTCCTAACAGGCCACAGACCGGTACCTGTCTGGTATCTGTTTGTGACCAAGGGATTAGGGGTCTCTGATGTAAAGGAAAAAAGAGATAGTTGATTTCTTTAAAGTGAAGAAAAATGCAGATGACAAAAAGATGCCTTTAACTGTCTAGACCAGAGGTTCTCAACCAGGGGAGATTTCCGTGCCCCCACTGTCCAGGGGATATGTGGCAATGTCTGGGGACATTTTTGGTTGTCAATGGTAGGGCTCAGGGTTACTTCTAAGCATACAATAACACACAGGACAGACCCCCACAACAAGGAATTACTTAGTCCCACATGTCAGTAGTGCTGAGGTTGAGACTGGTCCAGACAAGTCGCATGACAGACAAGTTGATAATAGCAAAGTCAAACAACCCAATTCAAAAATGGGCAAATAAAGTGGCTATTCACAGAAGAGGAAAGTCAATGGACAGTAAACCCATAAAAAGATGTTCAACCTCACTAAGATCAAGGAAGTGTAAATCAAAGTACAATAAGATATCACTATTTACCCATTAGATTGGCAAAAAACAACAACAACAACAACAAAAAAACCCCCAAAACTAAACAACAAATAAACAAACAAAAACAACTAGAAGTAACAAGCAAGGCTGGTGAAGGCTCGAGGAAAAGGGCATGCTCACACACTACTTGCAAGAAATGTTAAATCTCAACAAGCTTTGTGGATTGCCATTAAATATCTACTAAAATTTCTAGTAAACATACCCTTCTGACCCAGCAATTCCAATTTCAGAACCCATGCCACACAGATTAAAAGCAACAACACAGTAAAAAGAAAAAAAAAAGAAAAGAAAAAAGAAAAACCGACCTGGCAATAATCTAAGTGTCGATTAGTTTGGAAGAGCTAAATAGTACATGTTTGTATGATGATTATGCAGTTAATAAAAACACTAGCTAGATCTCTATTGGACTACCGGACTCTCTCCGTCATACAGTAAGTGAAAAAAAGCAAGCTGCAGAATATATATATGATCACATTTTTTTGTAATGACAAAACACAGAAACTCTACATATGTGTCTGTATATTTGCATAAGTATTGAGATTTAAGTCCTAGATGTTCTAGAGAGCTAAATATTACAAAAGTATAACATTCTTATTGTAAGATGTGAAAAGATATATAAATATTTAAGGAATTTATTATTCTTCCTCATCCATTTCCATCTCTCTGAGGCAACTATGTACTGTGTCATCTTCCTCCCCTCTCTCAATACTTACACGTATGTGCCCTTTGAGGTCTTCCTAGCAAGGCAAAGTGGTTAAGCTGATGAGTCAGATCAAGAAGCTCTGGTTTCCAATCTGAACTCCATCATTTCTTCGTTGTTACTTAACCTCTTTGAACTTCAATTTCCTTACCCAAGAAACTGAAGGAAATAATAGTGTGTTGTTTCCAGCATGGTTGAGGATGTAATGCCCTTAAGCACCTAATCGTCAGTAGCTGTTATTACCACCATCATCACTGTCATGACGTCTTATTAAATAATGCTTAGGTTTCAGGCAACAGACACAGGGGAATTTGGCCCATGTATTTGTTGCAGGTGGGGAGGGAAGATGGGGTTGGTCAAGTATGGCTCTGCTGCTAAGGACACGCACTTACTCTTGGCTAGAACAGTGGGAAGTAAATAGACGAAGGAACAGCAGAGAGATCTTGACAGCTGTGCACAGGCATGGGCAGGGATAGGGCGGTGCTCTGGAGTGGAATATGAGGTGGGGACGCGATAACTTGACAGGAAGGGGTCAAACACAGCCTGGTGTCCAGGGCCCTGCCCTCCCCTCAGGGCTCTGACGTACCCAACACCCGATGCCCAGGACCAGCAGGAAGTAAAAAACTATCGCCAGGATGTCTGGGACACTGTCGATACCCGAGCCCACAATACTCCAGTTCGAGGTATCGCCAAGCCAGGGAAGATGCATGGTGTCAACGCTGCGCCCGACGAGACCACACATGTCCGTTATGGAGGCAGCAACGGCTTTGATGTTGGCTTTGGCTTTGGCTCCAGCCTTGCCGCAGGGAATCCTGGGAGCTCCTCATCCGCTCTGCGGTGCAGCCCTCCTTTATGTCTAGTTGCTGCCAGGCTGCAAAGACTTCGTTTCTTACCAGTTGCTCCATTTACCGGGATGAAAAACACTTCTTCACTGCTAGTTCAGGCACAACGCCCTCTTTTTGTTGTCTACAATCGCTTTATTCTAGATTAAGAGTTGGGCTAGTGTGAGGCTTCAGAGGCAAGCTCTTGTAGCTATCTTTCTGAGCCATATTGGAACCTGGGGCGAAAGGAGAAACCTTTTTTTTTACAATTTTGATATTTTGTTCATTGTGGATTTTGGCATTAATTTTGATTTATTAAAATATTACATTAAAATACTGGCGCCTCCTTAAATTTTTTCCCCAAGGAGAATGCCTGACTTTCCTCACTCTTAATCATGGCCCTGATCAGACCTACTGATCACAGAGGGTCCACATTTTTTTGCAGTTTGGTTTTAATTGATGATGTGTGAATTTTCAGTCAAGCTAAGCGTTACTCTCCTTGGTGTGTTTCTCTGCTAAACTGTATTTTTAGAAATCATGGTCAATACTACTAATAATAGCCAACACATACAGTTCTTGCTAGGTGCCAGACCTTCTATGCACTTTACATTTCTTACCCCATTTAGTTCTCCAAATAACCAGTTAATCTGAGCCTGTAACTGCAAGGGCAGGGACACGTGTTCTTGTGGTGAGTCAGAAGTCTACAGTCTCTCAACTGTATTTTTTAAAAAAATTATTAAAAATAAAAGAAGTTTATGGTCTCAACCTCCTGAGCAGAATTCTATTGTCCTAGTTTAGTTTAGTGATGTCCAAATGAAATATAATGTGAATTACAAATGTTATTTTTTTCCAGCTTCATTGAGGTATAATTGACCAATAAAAATTATATATATTTAAGGTGTTCAGTGTGATGCTTTGATATATGTGTACATTGTGAAATAATTAGCATAATCCAGCTAGTAAACATATTAATGACCTCAGTTACCATTTTTGTCTTTGTGTGGTGAGAACACCTGAGATCTACTGTCAGCAAATTTTAAGTATATAATATATTATTATTAACAATAGTCACCACACTGTACATTAGGTTTCTATAACTTGTTCATCTTATAACAAAGTTTGTACCCTTTGAACAATATCTTCCCCTTTCTCCCAATACCTAGCATCTGATAACCACCATTCTACTCTGTTGCTATGAGTTCAACATTTTTTTGTAAAGATTTTACTGTTCACTACAATATTTTAAAAATATTACATGATAAATGAGACCACACAATATTTGTCCTTTTGTGTCTGTTTTTTTTTTTTCACTCAGCATAATTTCCTCCACATTCATCCACAAGTTGCGAATGGCAGGATTTTCTTCTTTTTTAAGGTTGAATAATATTCCATATATATATTTTACATTTCTTTATTCATCTGTCCATGAACACTTAGGTAGTTCCCATATCTTGGTTACTGTAAATAATGTTACAATGAACATGGGAGTGCAGATATCACTTTGAGGTAGTGATTTTTTTTTTTTTGTATATCTAGAAGTGAAATTGCTGGATTATATGATAGTTCTATTTTTAATGCTTTGAGGACCCTCTATGCTGTTTTCCATACTGGCTGTACCAATTTACATTGTAACCAGTATTCCCTTTTCTCCACATCTTCACCAATACTTTTTTTTTTCATTTTTTTAGTTTATTGGGGTAACATCGGTTAATACAATTATATAATTTTCAGGTGTACATTATAATTTGATATCTATATATTCTATTGTGTGATTACCACTTAGAGTCCAGTTTCCTTCAGCTACTGTATATTCGATCCCCTTTACTCACTTCACCCTCCCCTACCTGCTTTTTTGACTCTTTTTACCCTGTCTATTTCTTCCCTCCTCCCCAACCCCCTATCCTCTGGTAACCACTAGTCCATTGTCCATGTCCCTGAGTCTCTGTCCTGTCCATTTGTTGCTTTTAGTTTTCTATCCCACATATAAATGGTATCATGTAGTTTTCAACTTTTTCTGTCTGGCTTATTTTGCCTGGCATGATTATCTCAAGGTCCATCCAGGTTGTCGCAAATTGCAGTATTTCATCTCTTCTTATGGCTGAGTAATATTCCATCATATATATGTACCACAGCTTCTTTAGCCAATCATCTATCATAGGACACTTAGGTTGCTTCCATGTCCTGGCCACTGTGAATAATGCTGCTATGAACATCGGTGTGCAAATATATTTTTGGATATGGGTTTTCAAGTCTTTTGGGGTAAATACCCAGTAGAGGGATTGCTGGGTCATATGGTAGATCAAGTCTTAGTTTTTTGAGAAACCTCCATACTGATTTTCATAGTGGCTATACCAATCTACAGTCCCATCAGCAGTCTATGAGGGTTCCTTTTTCTCCGCATCCTCTCCAACATTTGTTATTACTTGTCCTGTTGATTATAGCTATTCTAACAGGTGTGAGATGGTATCTCATTGTGGTTTTGATTTGCATTCCTCTACTAGATAGTGATAATGAGTGTCTTTTCACATATTTGTTGGCCATTTATATGTCTTCTTGGGAGAAGTGTCTTCAACATAAATGGCTGGCTAGATTACAAATGAGCTTTTCCTGTCTTTGACTATTCAAATTTAGCTCATTCATATATAGTACACATTAGTGAGAAATATTAGTACAGACTGTCATCTTTGTCTTTGATTATTAAATATGCAAAAGCATTCCTTTTGCTTCAAGAAAATCTTGAATTGCAATTGACAATACACTAATTCTTTGTAAAATTTCCAAGACTCAATCAATGAGCATTGGCGAAAGCGCATCATTAAATTCATTGCTCTCTATTTCTTCAATAGTTCTATAAAATGGTGATGATCCATATTATTTGCAGATGTATACTGAATGATTTTAAATATTGTATTTGTCCATAATGGTTTTTGTAAAGTCTGCTATAAAAACTAAGCACAAATATTTTAAAATGTGTATTACGGGGTGGAATAAAGCAATAGGGAAACATCAGTCTCTTATACTAAAAGAAAAACTTTACTAAATTTGGAGTTTTGACCTAACATAGATGAAACACTGTCATGATAACAACTATTTTTTTTACTCTGTATTTAGCTGAAATTCTTCTTTGATAAATGTAAAAGATTAAAAATATGTCTGCCATAAGTTTGATATTTATTTTCATAAATAGGCAACATTTGTTCATAGGTTTGGGTGTCCTTTGAGACAAAATGTATTCATATATTAATGGGGTAGTGTCTCATGTCACATGACTCAACTAAAGCTCAAGAAAGGTACTTGCAAATTTTCAAATTTTGACTCTATTCATTTCTGTTATTGTTGGAATGGCCTTGTTTCAAAGGCTATTGTTTCAAGACTTAATTGAAAAATCTTTCACTTTTTGTAAAATATTTTTTATAGCATTTTCTCATAATTTTCTAACAATTTTCCATAACTGAAATATTCATTTTTGTCATCTTTCCATCTAAATTGTTTTTCTTTTTGGTGAAAGAATCCAAGCTGTTTTAGAGCTGGCAAAAGTACAAACTCAAATTCTGTTAAAAAATCATTACAACTTTTTTTGACATTTATTTTTGATTTCAGGCAACTAATTTTATAAATTGTTTTTGTCATTGAGAGCAATTTTTTAAAAGTCAAATTAACTATGTAGTTGTTGGAAATTTAATATTTTTCAGTTTATTAGCTTTTTTTTGGCATATCCAATAAATAAGTCTACTGTAGTATGATACATAAACATTATGTCCTTTAGATGAAGCAATCCCTTTGTTTTTATGACCCCTTTTGTACTTGGCCATGATCTTTACTCTAAAATCTATTTTTCTTTTTCTTTCTTTCTTTCTTTCTTTCTTTCTTTCTTTCTTTCTTTCTTTCTTTCTTTCTTTCTTTCTTTCTTTCTTTCTTTTTCTTTCTTTCTTTCTTTCTCTTTCTTTCTTTCTTTCTTTCTTTCTTTCTTTCTTTCTTTCTTTCTTTCTTTCTTTCTTTCTTTCTTTCTTTCTTTCTTTCTTTCTTTCTTTCTTCCTTCCTTCCTTCCTTCCTTCCTTCCTTCCTTCCTTCCTTCCTTCCTTCCTTCCTTCCTTCCTTCCTTCCTTCCTTCCATTTCCTTACCCCCATTAGTTTGTTCTCTACATGTGTTTGTTTCTGAGTTTTCTTTTTCATTCTGGTTTATTTATTTATTGTTGTTATTTTTTTATTTTTGAATTCCATGCATAAGTGAAATCATATGGTATGTGTCTTTCTTGATCTGACTTATTTTATTACCATAAAACTCTGAAGGTCCATCCGTGTTTTTACGAATGTCAAGAATTTATTCTTTTTTATTTTTTAATAATATCTATATCTATCTATATCTATCTATCTATCTATATCTATCTATCTATCTATCTATCTATCTATCTATCTATCTATCTATCTATCTATCTATCTCTCACATCTTCTTTATGCATTCATTTATTGATGGACGCTTAGGTTGCTTCCATATCTCGGCTATTATAAATAATGCTGTAATGAACATAGAGGTGTATATCTCTTTTTAATTAGTGTTTTTGTCTTCTTTAAATAAATACCCAGAAGTGGAATTTCTGAGTTGTATGGAAGCTCTATTTTTAATTTTTTGGAGAAATCTTCATATAATTTTTCATAGTGGCTTTGAAATTTTTATATTTAAAGTAGATTTCTTGTAGCCAGCATATAGCTGGGTCTTAAGTTTTTATTTAATGATGATGTCCACTTTTAATTATCATGTTAAGACGACTTACATTTAATGTAAGCATTAGTGTAGTTGTGTTTATATATACCATCATGCTATTTGTTTGTTATTGTCTTTTTTTTGGATTAATTCATGTGTGTGTGTGTGTGTGTGTGTGTGTGTGTGTGTGTGTGGTGTGTGCATGCACGCGTGCGTGCACATTCACACTTTTATTTCATCTCCTTTGCTGGCTTATTTACTATAATTCTTTGTTGTGTTATTTCAGTGGTTGCTTTAGGGCTTATAGTATATATATATTTAACCTAATTTACCTTCAAGAAATATTATTTTACATCACATACAATATAGAACTTTACAATAGTTTGCTCCCATTTTTTTCCCTCCTAGCCTTTGTGATATTGCAATGTCATACATTGCATTTTACATTTATTATAAACTTTATATTTCAATCTATAAATGTTATTTCTTTTTAAAACAGTTTATTATCCTCTAAAAAGATTTAAATAATTTTAAAATGTTTTTATGTTTACCCACTGTGTGTCCCAGGTCTGGCTGTGATCTAGGTTCACAACTAGGGATAGGACTCCAGATTTAAAATGTTACATTAATGTAGAAAGGCACCTGTGCCTAACTTATGTAAGTATGACACAGCTTATTGTTTATTATGCACGTGTGGCAGAATGCCACTATTGTTTTCTGATGTATACAAAGCCCATGCAGTCCCCTAGCGCAGAAGCGCACGCTCCTGGCAATAAAGTTGATGCCTGCCATTTCATTCTCATGTCGGCTCTTCATACATTTTTTTCAACTAGGCATCTCACCACTGAAGCCTTCCCTTTTTGATCAGCTCAGCACTGACACCCACATAGTTACCATTACCGACACTCTTCATTCCTTTGTATAGATTCAGATTTCCATTTTTGTGTCATTTTTCTTCTATTTGAATGACTTCCTATAACATATTTTTAAAAGGCAAGTCTTCTGGTCATACATACTTTCAGCTTTCATATGTCTGAAAAATCCTTACTTAGCTTTCTTTTTAAAAGATATCTTTACTAGGTAAAGAATTTTAAGATGACATCTTTTCTTTTCAATGCTTGAACGATGCTGCTCCATTGTCTTCCAGTTTGCATTATTTCTGATGAGAAATCTGCTGTCATTTTTATCTTTGTTTCTCTGTGCATAATGTGTAATTTTTTTTCCTGTGGCTGCTTTTAAGATTTTCTCTTCAATGAACTGATTTAAGAAATGTGATGATTAGAATGTGTCTTAGTATAATTTTCTTCATGCTTTCATGATTATAGTTTTTTCAAGTTCTTAGATCTGTGGGTATCTAGTTTTCATCAAATTAAGGACAATTTTCACCATATTTTTTCAAATGCCTCACTCCTTTCTTCTAGAGGCTTCAAGTACATGTTTATTTGGCCACTTGAAGTTATCTCACAGATCTATATATTTTTCAGTTATCCCACTGATGCTTCATATATCTTTCTCAGTTCTTTTACTCTTTGTTTTAAATTTTGGATCGTTTCTATTGCTATGTCTTCAAGTTCACTAATCATTTTTTCTGCATTTTCTAATCTGTAATTAATTTCAAGTAGTGTATTTTTTCATCACAGACATCTTAGTTCTTAAACTTTAATAGAAAAAAATCTTCCATGTATTTACCTAACATATATGATCTTTTCTCTAACTTTTATGAATATGTAATGGCATTATAAGAACTGCTGCAATGTCCTTGTTTATTCAATAAATTGTCTATGTCAATTTTGGATCAGTTTTGATTGGTTGATTTTCCCCCCCTTTATTATAGATCATTTTTCTACTTTTTTGCATGTCTGGTAATTTGTAGTCGAATGCCAGACATTATAAATTTTATCTTCTTGGATGCTAGATATTTTTGTATTTCTACTAATATTACTGAGTTATGTTCTGGTATGTGGTTAAAATAATTGGAAACAGTTTAATCTACTCCAGACTTGCTTTTAAGATTATTTTTTAGGCTAGACGCATTGAGTCTATTGTTAATTTTCTCTGCTACTCAGGCAAACTCTTCCGAGTCTACCCAATGACCCATAAATGAAGAGGTATTCATGCTCACTAGTGAGAAAAGACATGATTCTCAGCCCTGCATTTTCTCTGGGGATTGTTCTCTCTAATTATTTCGGGTAATATTTTCCTGTAGTGTCAAGTAGTTTTTTCATATGCATGTACTGATCACTATCAGCTGAATACTTGAGGGTGATTCTGCAGATTTGCAATTTTCTTTCTGTTCAGCTCTCTTTTTTGGCACCCTGCCCTATGAATTCCAGCCATCTTGGATCCCTGGATGCCTTGATCTCTTCAACTCGAAGAGACCACTGGGCTCTGCATTCTTCTCTACCTGAACATCAGTCTGAAAACACTCTCTGAGACAATAGCAGGGCTCATTTTGTTTCCCATCTCTCATGAACCACTGTCTTTTATTGCTTGATGTCCAATGACATAAAAACCATTTCCCATGTATTTTCTTTTGTTTTTTCATTGTCTCAGGGAGGAGACTAAATCTGATTCCTACTACTCCATGTTGACCAGCATGTCCAATTTTTAAAACAGCTTTATTGATATATAATTCACATATCATAAATTACCCATTTTAAGTGTACAATTCAGTGTTTTCATTATATTCACAGTTGTGCAAACATTACCATAATCAATTTTAGAATATTTCATCACTCCCAGTAGAAACCCCATACCTTTTAACTGTTTCCTCCCAATCCACCCATTTTGTCCCAGCCTTAGGAAACCACTAAACTACTTTATGTCTCTACAGATTTGCATAATCTGGACACTCCATATAAATGGAACCAAATAATATGTGAACTTTTGTGTCTGGCTTATTTCACTTAGTATGCTTTCAAGGTTGTGAACATGTTCTAAAATTGATAACCTTTGGCTATTATTAATAATATGGCTATGAACACTCATGTACAAGTTTCTTTGTAGATGTATGGTTTCCTTTCTCTTCAGGGTATGCCTAGGAGTGGAATTTCTGGGTCAAGTGGTAACTCTATGTTTAACATTTTTAGAAACTATCAGACTGTTTTCCAATGTTGCTGCATCAGTTTGTAGTTATACCAGTAGTATATGAGGGTTCTGATTACTCCACATCCTCCTCAACACTTTTTATTATTTGTCTTTCTGATTATAGCCATCCTAGTGGATGTGAAAGAGGATCTCACTGTAGTTTTAATTTAATTTAAATTAAATGACTAATCATTTTGAAGATATGATGTGCTTATTGACCATTTGTATATCTTTCATGGAGAAATGTTTATTTGGATTCTTTGCACATCTTTTAGTTGGGATATCTTCTCATTATTTCATTGTAAGAGTTCTCTCTATATTCCAGATACAAGTCTTTTGACAGATATATGATTTGTGAATATTTTTCTCATTCTGTGAGTTGTTTTTTTATTTTCTTGGTGGTATATTTGAAGTACATTTAAAAAATTTGATGAAGTCCAGTTTATACATTTTTCCTCTTGTTCATGCTTTTGGTTTCATAGACAAGAAATCATTGCCTAATCCAAAGATTTACTTATATATTTTCTTTTAAGTGTACTATAGTTTTAACTCTTACATCTGGACCTTTGATCTATTTTAAATTAATTTTTGTATATGGTGTAAGGTAAGGGTCCAGTTTAATATATTTTTTTAAAATGTGGCTATACAGTTTTCCCACCAGTGTTTGTTGAAAAGACTATTCTTTCCTCATTGAATGATCTTGGCATCCTTATTATAAATCAAGTGCCGTTGAAATATGGGTTTATTTCTGGATTCTTAATTCTATTCCATCGATCTGTGTGTTTATCCCTCTGTCAATCTTACATTGTGTTTATCCTTATTGTTTTATATAAGTTTTTAAAATATGGATCTGAGTCCTTCAATCTTTTTTTTTTTCAAGATAGTTTTGGCTATTCAGGATGCTTTGAGTTTCCATATTATTTTTAGGATCAGTATGCTAATTTCTACAGAGAAGCCAGTTGGGATTCTTTTAAGAAGTGGATTAAATTCATAGACCTCTTTAGAGATCATTATCATTTTATTAAGTCTTCCCAGCCATAAACATAGGAAATATCTTCATTTGTTTAGATCTTTAATTTCTTTCTACAATGTTTAGTAGTTTTCAGAGTATTAATTTTGCATTACATTTAAAAAATTTATTCCTAAGCATTCTACTTTGTTTGATGTTATAGTAAATGAAATTATTTTCTTAATTTCATTTTTGTATCATTCATTGCTAGTGTACAAAAATACAGTTATTTTTTCCAGCTTTATTGATTTATAATTGATAAATAAAAATTGTATATTATTGTGGTATACAATGTGATATTTTGATATATGTATACATTGTGATATGATTACTACAATCAAACTAATGAACATATCCATCATCTTACATAGTTATAATTTTTTGTGGGGTGAGAACATTTAAGATTTGTTCTCTTAGTAAATTTTAGGTATACAATATAGTATTGTATCATGCTGTACACTAGATCTCCAGAATTTACTCATCTTGCTTAACTGAAACTTTGTTGGTATTGTATCCTGCAACCTTGCAGTATTTGTTTATTAGCTCTACTAGTGTTTTTGTGGATTCCTTAGAATTTTTTATCTGCAAGGTTATGTCATCTGTGAATAGAGATGGTTTTACTTCTCTCCTTTCAATCTGGATACCTTTTATTTATTTATTTTTTCTTGCTTAATTGCTCTGGCTAGAACCTCTTTCCCTGACCATGCTCATCTGATAAGCTTCACTGATTGCTGCTGATTGCTCTATCATTTTTAACAATGTCCTGAGGGCATACATTACCTCATTGACTGATCCAATTAAATTTAGGCTCATTCGAAAGGACAGTTTTTAAGTCAGTGTTTCGAATTTACTCTGACCCCAGCAGGGCTCTTCTCCTGATTCTCTTTGGTAAATTAGGTGGCCTGTGGTTTAGCTTGTATCTAGTGAAGCTACCAGTCTTTTCTTAACTGCTTTTCACCACAAGCTTCATTGTTTTGAGAATGTCTTTAGGTTGAATTTTCCCACAATCTGTTGTAAATAAAAGTAGCTCATTTGGGAATGCTTTAGCTGCCTTTCTTTTAGTTTTGTTCTGCTTTTGTCCCTGGACAAAATGCCTGAGCCATAGCTCTGGGGACAGGGGCAGGGACAGTGGTGGTTTCTCTCTGAATGACAACCCTGTTTTAGGGGCTGGGCACTCATCAGGGGGCCTTTGATCTTCTTGACTTGCTTCTCCCAGCTTGGAATCTTCACTTTACAAATGAGCCTGGGTAAGCATGACAGGTGTGACAGTATTTTCAGTGTGCTAATACTAAGTTGGAGCCTCTGTGTCACAGTGAAGGATGAGCAGGAGAGAGCCCCCCTACCTCTTGTCACACTCATCTCGAATTTAGCCTCTGCTACAGGTAGCTGGCGGGTAGGAGGGAGGGGTAGGCACTGGTGGGATGAAAAATGCTGATGAACTACTTTTCTAGTGAAGATACTATCATTCTTGGCTTGGAGCTGGGTTGAGAGGGTGCCCTGTGTTTTTGGCTATATTTACCTGGAGTGGAGTTTCCATCACATTGATCTGGGAGGGGAGAGGAAAGGAACAGGTTGTGGTTGCAACGCTACAGACTCTCACTGCTTCTGCCAAGTTTTAGTAGATTTTTTTTGAATAAATATTTCATTTGCTTTATGTCCTTAAGTCCATTTCCAGAGACTTTAAATATAGATTTAAATAGATTTATTTAATATAGTAAGTATATATAAAGTATTTATTTATAAGACTATATATTTCTTAAAATTTATATACTATATCCATTTTAAAAATTAGTATACAAAATATATTTACATATTATTATAAATATATAATTATAAGTATATAAATACATATATTTAAATAATGTTCACTGGTTTTGCTGGGGACTGGGTCTGCAGAGCTCTTCCCATTGCCAATCCAGAAGCAGAATTCTCCCTCTCTCCAACTGGCTTTTGAAACTCTGGATGTGAATGCCCAGCTGGATGCTCACACTACCTTCCACCGCAGACTTGAGGCTAGATGGCCTAGTGATACAAACTTCCTACTTTCTTTTTAAATTAAAAAATAAAAATAAAACCAAAAAAAGTCTTTTATTTTTTTGCTGGCCACACATTAATTCATAGACTAAAACTCTTGCTACGTTGAATTTTAATTTTCTAGAGTCCTTTTGGAATACGGAGCACTCATAACCTAGCTAGTCCCTAAGACAGTCCTCTTTTAGGGTTAGACCCACCCGCTGCACCCCATCCCAGGACAGGAAGACATGGGAAACCAGCCAGTCCTGCCAACCTTCTTTCAGCATTTGCGCCATCTGGTGGGCAAATTTTGTGTAGACCGCCTTGAGCCTGGACTAGATTTAGTGGTCTTTGGCACCCTCCAGTGATGAAATATCTTACCCTGGTGTTTTTGGTAGTTTGACGAAGTGATGTTTGACACAATGAGTATGCTGGCTCTCTACAAGGAAACAGATTTGGAGCTTATTAGTGAAGGGGCCCAAATCATCAACCTGTATCCAGGTCCACAGGCTGCTGGCTGGCACTCACCCTGGGGTGGTCAGGTTTGGGCTTACTGGGAAGACATTCAAGGTACGTGCTTCTCTAGGTCTCTAGTTCAGTATTCCTCCCAAGTCAGTGTCCAGTTACCCAAATGGTTTTAGACTCATGCACCTGTCTCAGAAGATTCTGGTAATCTCAGAGTATATAATGGAGGCATCATTGTATAGTCCTCTCAAACTTGCTGGCAGTGAAAATATCAAGAAGAGTGGCCGGTTTAGAGCTTCTTTTTATACTTAGACCTTCAAAAGACATAGCATTCCTCTTCCTCCTTTGTTAGGGTTCCCAGTATCCCAAATTCTCTCTTCCCCATCCCATTGAGCAATAGATGATCACCTTAATGATTTAGAGACTGAGCAATAGATGATCACCTTAATAATTTAGTTATTTCCACCACATAATTTTCTCCCAGCACAGAGAGTGTCCATTGGGATTGATCTAATTGCAAACATCCCACCATCCAAACCCTCTATTGGTTATTGGGCCAAATTGCCTGAATTTGTAACCCAAAGATTGAGAGGCCTATTGTCTCTGTGACCAATCAGAAGCTATGATCTTATACTCCTGAGCTGCATTCGGCACTCCATTTAGCTTGATTGGCTGACAAAGGACTCTAGTTCTTTCTAAAGGATCATTTAGAAAAAACAAAATCTAACCTCCTTGACAGTAGTTTGTCTTGCAATATTGGTTTTAATTCTTACAGGTCAAACTTCCACTGCCTTCCGACCTTCCAGGAGATTTTTCCCCATGAAAAGCCGTGAAACTGATTGAGGGATGATCTTTTTTGAAAAACATGATATTGGGAGCCTTCCTGTGTGAGGCCATCCCTGGAGTCAGAAGTTCTATACTCTAAGATGTCATTAGGGGTATGGAAAGATGACAGGGTGACTTCCTCCATCCACAAAATTTGGACACAGGGAAATGTTTAAAGAGAGAGGACTATGTGTATAGCCTCACTCTCACACCCAGAAGCCTCTGGGAGAGGGGAAGACAAAAGAAAATTGGTCCCACCCCTTATTTTTAACATGCAATGTGGCCTTTATGCGCTCTGGGACACGACTGGCCCATCACTTGTTACTAGAGCTAGGCCTGAGGCATTTGCAAGAGTGTTGTATTTGGTCTCAACTTGTCATAGCTTCTCAGTCCATCAGATATTCTTGATCTCTTTCATACAATGCTGGACCAGCTTCTCTAACATAACTATCCTGCAATTAAACCTCCCTCATCTTAGTAGACCTTGTCCTCCACATCACTCATTGGAGAGGGGAAGAGACCATCTTCATTCATTCTTTGCCTCCTCCCCAAAGAAAGCTGCCTGCGTCCTCTGATCCATCCCATCCTGTTTAATCCCAATTTGGATTAGGCTGATCAGCAGTTGGGTTATTGGGTCGCCACACTTGTTTTCTGCTGTTCCCTGTATCATCTGGCTGTTAACGCTCTGCAGGACCAATCGATGCTTGGAGACCTCATCCATTAGAACCCAGAAGGCATGGAATGGAGTGCAGGGTCGAGCCTGAAAATTTTGAGAGCAGCAGATGCAAAATATTGGACCAGGGGATTAATGTTTGAATTAACCTTTCCTACTCACCCAACCCCTAGGTCTCTTTATATTTTACCCAACTACATGGGGCCACAGGTGAATGAGGCATATCTATGTACTCTGAACAAATTTCCTCACGGTACCTCCCATTTCCCATTGCCTACTGCTCTCTGCAAGAAGATATTTTTATTTTGGTTTTGGCTTTTAGATCAGTGATAGCAACTGTTTGGGAATAATTCCTGTTTCCAGGCCATCTTTTAATCCTGTTTTTTTCATCAATCAGGGTTGAGTCAGGAGACAAACCACACCAGTAATTTGAACCAGAAATCTTTAAAGAGCTGTTAACCCATGAAAAGAGATTGATCGGTAGGAGGGCTTTGAGACTCACACTAATGTATTGTCTGCTACCTCTAGGCTGAAGGAGGCTGGACAATGAAGGAGTTTAGGGCTTAGGAGAGGGACTCCACACAGGCCTAGGAGAGGGACCCCACACAGGTTCTGACCTTTTCCAAGTGGGCGTGGCTTTGCAGGGATAAGCAGCCTGCCAGAGGCAAACACATGTGTCCACTGGGCGTGGGCCAGAGCTGGTCCATAGAAGTGGCTACCATTGCAAAAGGCAGGGGTAGGCTGGGCAGCTCTGCAGGAGCAGCTCCTGAGTGGGGCGAGAGCTGCCTGAACATGCAGTAGGAGTTGGTCTGTACAAGTGGCAGCCGGGGATTTATATTTGAATGAACAATCTTTCCCTCCATTACTTTCCAGGGGTCTGGAAAATGGAGCCCTGGACTAAGCAGATGCTTTCTAGAAGAACACATGCTAGAAGGAGAACCAAACTTTTGGTGGTCAGCAATCTGTTGGGGATTGGGTGGCCAAGGGGTGAGTGTCATGGTTTTGCTGTTACAGGAACTACTCTCATCTCCCCACCCATCATACTGTAGGTGGGAATATAGGGCTCTGAGACTTGGGAGGTAAGGGTTGCACATACAATCAGAGGGGAGTCTTGGAAGTCTTGGGTTATGGGGCCAGTTTCCAGGACCCAGGAGGAAACACTTGTCATGAACAAGTGCTTCGGGTGTGCTAGCTGAGTGACTCTTGCCTAGAGGTGCCACAGTCAGTGGTATGCTGGTGGTCTGCAGGGGTGACCTGCTGGCTAAAAGTGGGGAGTTACTGCCTTACAAGGTCACTTCTAGCTCCAACCCCAGGAACCACCCCATCCCAGTCCTAATGTGGAGGGTGACCTGCAGGGGTTCCCTTTTGGGTGTTCCCCAGGTGTTAAATCTTTCCTGGAGACGATGGGACCCAGGGATGAGCAAGAGGGAGGAGAGAAACCCTGGGGCGGTGGGTGTTGGTGGTGGTGGAGATGGAGTTTCTTACTCTTTTCCCACATTCTAGGCCCTTCTCTAGGCGGTCTGGGATTTGCTTGGCTTTGCCACTAGATGTCGCTATCTACTAGTACAGAAGCACAGGGACGAGACTAGACGGGAGAATTAAGGAACAGGGCAGCTGCAAGGAGTTAGTGGTGCAGAGCCCGCTGTATCAGCTCAGGAGAACTGATACTGAACACAACTCTTCCTGACTCTGTTCGGTGATGCGCCTTAGTAGCTTGAAATCAGCCATGCTGGGAGTATTGACACCATGGAAATGAAACTGGCAAATGCTACAAATTAGGGCTCCCAGGTCAATTGTTCAACATTTACCAGCACATCGTCGGGTGTAGTGACCATTCAGTGACACTGACTGGGAAACTGAGGCTTGGGAGTTTATTGAATCAGTGGAAGAAGTGGAAAAGAATCCTGCTGCGTGTGAAGCACTGCATTAGGTGTGAGACAAGCATGAAGGAACCCCCTCCTCTGCCCGGGCTGAGGAGGGAGACCCCACGCATCGTTGCCGCGGAGGCGTCCCAGGCCTCTGGCACACACGTGGCGTTTGCCTGCATTATTTGAGAGCTACAAGGGAGCTTGTAGTAAGAGAGAGCGTGGAAGTGAAAATGGAAAAGCCTGACAATATCGAGTGTGGCAAAGACTTAGGGAAGTAGGGCCTCTACACTGCTGATGGGGTATAGTGGCCACAAGAGGGAGCAGGAAACAGAAAACACGCATGTCTTCTGACTCAGCAACTCCAACTCTTGGTATGATTTGGAATAGTGTTATTTGCTGATTGATGCGTTATTGTAGTAGCAAAAAGGTGGAAACCTAAATGTCTAATATATACCACACACACACATAGTATATACTATATACTAGTATAGTACATATACTTAAGGGTATACATCTATACACACATATAGTGGTGTGACATACAGTGGGGTGTGTGTATATATGTGTGTATACACACACACGTACATATGTATATAAAGATATATGTGTGTGTGTGTGTGTGTATATATGTATATATGTATATATAATTCTTGGATGATACTTGTGATAGTATCAGCTTTCAAGTCACCCAAACTGCCTTATGTTGCTCTGGTTTGTGTGATAATAAAGGCCTTATTATTTAAACCTCCTCTCAAGGTATATACATATAAGGTATATATATATATATATATATATATATATATATATATATATAGTGGTACATTTATAGGATGGACTCTTTAGCAATTAGGATGGATGAACTAGATCTGTATATATGATCATGGTCAGTTCTCAAGAACATAATGTTGAATGATAAAAATGTAGCCAAATGATATGTATGACATAAACTCATTCATGTCACATTTAAAACTTGGAAACAAACTCAAATTTCTTATCACAATTTAATATGACCTGTTATTAGCTTTGATGTATATATGTTTATTTGCTATGGTCTCTCTCCCTCTCCTAAATGTAAGGCAAGGACTCTGTTGTGTCCACTTCTGTGTCCACTTCTGTGTCCACATTGTTCCTGGAAGAGGAAAATTGTATACCCACTTTGGAAAACAGTTCGATGGTTGCTTACAAGGTTAGGCAGCTAAATGTATCTACCATATGATCCAGTCATTCCACCAAGAGATAAGACAACGTATGTTTATTTAAATACATGTATGTAAATGTTCAATAGAACACTGCCTGGTACACAGTAAGTGATCAATAAATACTTGAATGAATGAATGAATGAATGATTCAGAAAGGAGAATAGTCTGAGGGAGAAGGCTGTGTAACACCAGATGCTCTCAGGCAACATGAATCTGAATCTGGCTGGCAGATCATCTGGCCCCTTGCCAGAAGGTGTGGGCCAGGGCTGGTGCACCGAAGTGGCCCCACCACAGCCAGAACATGCAGGAGGCTGGAGCTGGTCTTTTGCCTGGATGAGAGGCTGGACCTGTTGCAGAAGTGGCTGCTGGCGGGACTGAGCGGAGCCCCAGTGCAATGCTGAAACTGGTTAGTTAGGGATGCTGGAGGGAGTGAGACAGGGCCATCCACCCAGCAGTCACTGGCTCTCATGAGCAATGAAAAGGAAGGGAAACTGGAAAACCAGTGAGGTGCGCTCTTGCCTTTGTGGCCTTGCAGCATCTCTCTAGCACCCTCTGTTGGTAAAATTCAGCACTGCACCAGCTGGCAAAATAATTTCCCATCTAAGACGTAGCTCTCCTTTTTACAAAAATCTCCTCTTCTCTCCCAAATGAGAAGACACATACTCCAAAAAAAATCAATGTATCTAGAGCTAACTATATTAATTTATATTCAAATGTACAGTTTTACTGAATATTTTGCTCATCCCCAACAACTTGTATATAAGGTAATACTGAGAAGATGGTTAATAAATACAAATACACACACACACACACACATACAATTAGCAAAGAGAAAAGTATAAAGTTACTGCAGTTTCCTTTTGTTCATAAGTCATGAAAAGAGTTGCCAGATAAAATACAGGCAGCTCAAACAATGAATATTTTTTTAGTACAATTGTATCCCAAATATTGCATGAAACAGTATTCATTGTTTATCTGAAAATCAACTTTAACTGGTTATCTGTATTTCCACTTGCTAAATCTGGTGGCCCTAATCATGAAGTCATAGATGATATCCATGACATCTTTCTTCCTCTACCCATTTGATATTTCTCTTGTCCTCAGCTAGAACCTCAGCTGGTCATGAATCTTTACTTGGTGGTGGTGGTGGTGGGGATCTAAACCTTTATTCTAGAAGGTTCTGAGTACTGAGAGGTCCTAAGATGCATAGTGCCCTGGGTTTCTGGACAAAGTCCTCACTTCCCTATTATATAGCATTAGCCTGATTTCTCCTTAGTAATTTGGATCAATCATTCCAAACAGTAGAGTAGGTCCTTTTTTTCTGCTTGTTGGCTTCAATTCAATAGAAACTTTGTAGAATCTGGTGGAATCATTACCTTCTTGGGAACTGAGATCTCCAAAGCAGCATATCTCAAAGCTGTCAGGATGGAAAGCAAACATTCTTTGAGTGAATTATTAGGACTAATTGGGAAATAAGACATTTCCACTTCTATCTCTTGATTCCCAGACTCAAGTATTCTGGCTCTGGGGGAGACTATACCACAGAACAGTCTTTGATTCAAAGCATAAACTGTATCCTACAAGACAGAAGTCCTTATTTCAGGGTGTTATCCTTCAATGTGTGCCATAATTGAGTCTTCAGTAAGCCATTCCACTTTTAATTAGGCCAATTGCCTCTGGGTAATGGAGTATATGCTAAAACCAGTTAATCCCATGTTGCACTTCCTTTGCTATGGAATATGTTCCTTGATTAGACACACTACTGTGGAGAATGCCATGATGAATGGTGACTAAGGCATTCCAAGAGTCCAGAGATGGTGATGCTGGGAAGGCAAATCCATATCCAGAATTTGTAACCCTTCAGTGATGGAAGAGGTGCATTGGAATCAACCTGCCACAAGGTGGCTGGCCAGTTCCCCAGGGAATGGTGCTATACTGGTGGTGGTGGTGGAGGCGGTTCTCTGCTATTCTCTGCTCTTGGCAGATTAGCCACTAGGTGGCAGCAGTAACCTGGTCAGCCTGGTAAGGCGGAGATGGTGTCCACCAGCTCATGCCCAGCTCCCATGCCTGCCACCATGGCTCTTCTGCTCAAGAGTTTACTGGACAAACACTGGCATGGCTGGGAACGAGGTCGACCGACATTGTGGAGTGCGTCATTTTGTTCACCTGGTTATTGGAGCCTCCTCTGCAAAAAGTGTTCATATGCCATTTGGTGACATGGACGTGAATAACCTTCACACAGTGTCCATTACAAGACGCCTGTCCTATATCTCTTTCCATTCTTCCTTGTCATGTATTTTCAAACACTGGCCATTGATCCTTCTGAGTCCCTGCTGTCTCAGTCAACTCGGGCTGCCGTACCAAAACACCATAGACTGGATGAGTTAAATTGAAGATATTTATTTCTCACAGTTCTGGGAAGTCCTAGGTCAAGGTGCTGGCAGATTTGGTTCTGGTGAGGGCCAGGTTCCTGGCTTGCATATGGCTGTCTTGTCTTCTCATTGTGTGCTCACAAAGACTTTCCTCTGTGTATGTGGGGCGGGGGGAGAGATATATATTAATTTATCCTCCTCCTCCTCCTCCTCTTCCTCCTCCTCCTCTTCTTCTTATAAGGGCACTAATCCAATCACAGGGGTCCTCTCCTGACTTCATCTAAACCTAATTATCTCCTAGAAGCCCTATCTCCAAATACCACCATGTTGGTGGTAAGGACTTCAATGTATGAATTTAGGAAGGACACAAACATTTAGCCCACAACACTGTCCATCTAACGAAACCACTGGTAATGCCTATGGTTCACTGTAGGTCCATATTTTTTTTGCCATTGCTCAATCCAGGCCAAACAGATCTGAAATGTACCCCTTAGTCTTCTGTCCCTGGGAGAACTGTCCTCCTCTGCTGTCCTTCAGGGTCACCCCTGAGTGGGCTATAGTGCTGCAGCTGGCTACTTTCAGGAGGTCCCAGCATATTGTGCCAACCCATTGAGAAATCAGACTTAAGACCTCCTCCTCTGTGTTGTGTGCAGGGATGAAATCCTGGTCTGCCAGAGCCATTTTGCCCCCATAAGAGAAGCCAGCCAATATGGGGACCAGAATGTGGCAGGGAGAATCCCAGAGAAACAGGGCCAGGGCCTCCGGGTTTCAGGTGGCTCTGAGTGCCCCACATCTAGATTCTCAATTATGTGAGCCAATAATCCTTTCCTGTTGGAGGCCAGTTTTTGGTATGTCCTACAGGATCACGGACTGTCACTAAGCAGAGGTTTGCACACGTGCTCTGGGAGCATGGGGTCTGGTACTTCTACTCCTGCCTCAAAGACTAAAAAGAAAAGGGCCAGCATTTCCATCATATGAAGGCAACCAAACTATTGAAAATGTAAGCTAGGGACACAGACATGGCTCTCTTACAGTGTAAATGCTTGGTACACATGTCACAAATGAACGTTGCAAGAAGCAAGTCATTTGGGAAAGAGTTCCCTTTCTGGGAATGGTGGGCTAGGTTATTCAGTTGCGTTAGAAGTAAATGGATGAAAAAAGATACCATGAAATTCTTACCCCAAAGAAAGCTCATGTAGTTAGTTACACTGATATCAGATTTAAAAGTTTTATGGGCAAGTAGCATTACCTTAAGTAACTCGAAGAAGATAACAGCAGGTTGGAAGACTTAATTTACTTTAGCTAATGGACTTACATCTAGTGCATGCATCCAGAGTTACAGTGTGCATATTCCTTTCAAGCAGAAAAGGAACACTGACAAAAAGCGACCATATATGGGGTCATAAAGCAAGCCTCAATGAATTTCAAATGACTGAAGTTGTTCAGCATATATTCTATAAGCAAAATACTAGAGATTGCTAACAATCTAGAAATCAATAACAAAGAGATATTAGATATCCTCATACGTTTGGAAATAAAGAAATATGCTCCCAATAGTTTAGAGAAGTACTCAACTTGGAAATTTGATAACATTCTGAACTGAACATTGATGAAATCACTACATAAAACCCTTGTGGGATGCAGCTAATGTAGTGCATAAAGGGAAATTTATAACCTTAAAAATCTATGTAGAAATTTTATAGAAAATAAAAAGGTTGAAAATTAATGAACTAAGCATATACCTCGGAAAGTTAAAAAAACAACAAAAATAATCTCAAAGCAAAAAATGACCTAGTGAATTTATCAAGAACAAAAGAAAGAAGTTAAAAATTACCATATCAAGAATGCACAAGGGGACATTTTTACAGACATGGATAATCAGTCTGTTATAATAATAGCATTATGTCAATAATTGGAGATGAAATGAGAACATTCCTAGAAAAATCTAATCAAATACATATATTTGACTCAAGAAGAAAACCTCAAATCTTCTAAAGTCATTGAATTCATAGTTTAAAAACATCTTCCTACAAAGAAAACTGCTTCACAATGCTTCACTGGTAAGGAAACCCTCCATAGAATAAAACAATTCTTTTAGAGAATAAACAATGTCTCATTTTATGAAGCCAACACAATCTCAATTTTGAACCCTGACATTGGCAGTAAAAGAAGGATTACAGCTAGATCTCACTTGAGAATAGAGATACAAACATCTGAACAAAATATTGGCACTCTGAATTCAGCTATAGTGCAGGATAACACAGAATGGAAAAGTCTGGTTCATGCATTCCTCGAATGCAATATTGGTTCAACATTAGAAAAGTCTACACAATTTGCAATATTAAAAGAGAGAAATCATATCCAAAGATGCAGAAAAAAAAGCAATGAAGAAAATCTAATAAATGATTTTTAATAAACCCACTTATCATACAAGGACTAGATGAGAGCTTCCTTAATCTGGTGAGAGAATCTTTAAAGAAAAAATAGCAGGCATCATATATCAAAATGAAATGTCGAAAAACATCCCTTTGTGACAAGGATGCTCGTTATCCTCCCTATTGTTGTACTGGGTACCAGAGTACCAGCAGAGGGAGTCAGGCAAGGGCAAGAAATAAAATGTACACGAATTTAAAGATAGCAACAAAATCGTTGTAATTCACAGATGATATGTTTGTTTAAATATGTAGCAAGTCCCACAGAATGTACAATAAATTAATAGAACCTATAAAAAAGTATAGCAAATTTACCAGATTTAAATTCAATAGAGAAACTTCCTGTATCTTTATATATTAGCAAATGAATAGAAAATAACTTTAAAGGAAGGTGCAACTTACATTGCATTAAAAATATATTTAACTAGAAATTAATCCAAAGAGATGCCTAAGTCACTTGTTTACAGGGAAAATTCTACAGACAACTTTATTGAGAATTATTAAAACCTATTAATGGGACAGAGGATAGTCATGGATTGAAAGATTCAATGTGGTAAAGATGTCAATCCCCCTCTCCCCGCAAAAATCTGATTGGTAAATTCCCTTGAGAACGGGTTTAAGGTGAAAAATTCCTGTACCTTTTTTTTTTTAAGGGGGGGCAGACGTCGAGGAGCTGATTCTAAATAAGGGAAGTTTAGATCCTCTTGACGGAGGAGAGCGCTCTCCTTCCTGGTCTTCGGGCAACTTCAAGGTCAAGATTCTCCCTTTCCGTCCTCGAGGACCCAGAAGCTGGGTCGCTCTGTTCCCAACCGAGAGGGCGACCTGGAGTTTTCCCCAGCTATGGACACACCTCTGGCCCAGTTTCTGCCTGGAGTGTGGGTGCCGGGGAGGGACTCTGGGGATCCCCTTGCTCTCCCAGGGGTCGCCCCGCCCGATTTCTCTCCACTCCGCGGCAAACCCTCCCCTGCTTCTGGACCTGTCCCACCCTCCTCGGCCGCCAGGGGTCTCTGTCACTTTGCTGTCAGCCCGCGCAGACCAGAGGAGTGAGGACCCGGACTCAGGCGGGCTCAGGGATCTCCAAGTGACGCGACGCAACACTGAAGTCTGAGAGTCCAGGGTCACATGAGACAGAGGCGAGCGGGGGCTGGGGCGGTGGGGTTTAATGACCGCGGAGTGAGGACGGTGGGCTTTACCTGGATTCTCACTTAACGCTTGGAGGAGATGAGCACTTCTGGGGACCGCAAGGCTAGGTCTGGGCATCCACAACAAAGGAAGGGCCATCGTGGGGAATGGGACTGTGGCCTGTCCCTAGCCTGTAAGTTAGACCTGCTGCTCCAGAGAGCAGGTGCAGCTCACAGGAAACCTGAACATAGAGGCCCTGTGTCCCCCAGTCCAAGGTCGGGTGTGTGCCCTCCAGAAGCACTGGTGTGTGCAGAAGGATGCACAAGGGTTTCTCTGGACCGTGTTTGTGAAAGAAGAGCTGGAGTTGCTCAGATGTCCACCTACCGGGACTGACCAGTGCTGTGCTGTGTATTCCTACACAGCCATGGAACCGTCTCTATTTGACATAATGGGGTCCCAGCCGTAGAGATGTGTTTGTAGGAAGTTAGAAGGAGCATGGTATATTGACATGGCATCTGTCCTTCAGATACATTTGAAAACTTGGAACAGACATGAGGTGCTCTGCATGATTGTCAAGGCCTCAGGGACCTGCTGGTTCCTTCTCCTGCCTTACCCCTTCTTTGAATTTGGTCATACTAGCCTCCTTGCTGTTCCTGCAACTTGTCAGGCATACCCCACCCCAGGGCCTTTGTACTTGCTAGTCCTGCTGCCAGGAGCCCTCCTTCCCAGGAACCTTCCTGGCTGGTTCCCTAGCTCCATTCAGAGGTGGTCTCTCCTGACCATCCATCTAAAGCAACAGTTGTCACTCTCTCCCCCACTTTCTTTCTTAATAACTCGTCACACCACATATTATAGCAGAGTGTGTCTATTCTGGCCTATGTCGCCCACTGGAACTTTGCTCTAGGATTTGGTCTCTGAGGCCACTGTTGTGTCCCCAGGGCCTAAAACCGTGCTGGCCTTTGGAGCTGCTCAGTGGCTACTTGTGGAGTGAAAGGCTCTAGTTTTCTTCCATGGAAAGATTGAATGCATGGGACTGGGGGCAGGGGACAGGGGACAAGGGGAGTCCAGCATGACTAGTTGTTTATCTCCTCTTCATAAAAGCATCTGAGCTAGTCGAATCCAGGCCAGCTTCTGTTGCTTCCGTGTAGCAGGGGTGTTGCCTCTGTGCCAGTGTTTTTGGCATTTCTGTAGAGCCCAGCCCCTTCCCCTCCTGACACCCTCTCATCCAGTCACCATCTCAGGAACTCTGGTCTGGAAATTCCTCTCTGGAAATTCCCTTCTGAGGGTCATGCACCCTGTGTATGTGGGAGGTGGGAGAATAAGACCCCCAGCTCCTCTGCTCCAGCCCCAGTCTCTGCTTTGGCTGGGCCTCAGGACCTGGAATGGACTGTGATCTGAGCACCCAGGCCAAGTAGGAGGGGGCCAGGACTCTGCCACCTACCTCCGGTGTTACTTTGGCAAGGTCGTATCTCTCCCTGTGAAAGGCGAAAATGATCATCCCACACTTGTGCAGCCCAATTTCCAATGAACACTCCTGGGATTATTGCTGGTATGAAAGTGACCTTTTAGAGAGATTACAACTGTGGCCACTAGAGGGCACCGTCAGTCAGGGTGTGCACCTATGTGAATGTGAATGTGTGTCAGTGTGTGTGAGGGGGGTACTGTAGAGGAACACTCGAATGTGTTGATCAGGAATGTAGCCAGGACCCCTCAGTGTGGCCCACGGGGGACAGTCAGGTGAGGGTGGTGACATCCTGTGTGGGCACCATTCCTACACCTGGCTAGGGTCCTGACCACTCGCCACCTTAGTCCTGGGTCAGCTCCTGACAGGCCTGAGTTCCTCTCCCCAGGTGTAGACCTGAGCCCCTTGGGCCGGAGGAGGGCTCAGGGGTGGGACCTGATCTGTCAGAAGGGACCTGGGTCTGTGGGGTGATTATGGAGTGTGGGGTTCACTATGTTCCCTGAGGCCTGGAGGGAGAGGCAACAGGAGGGGATGGCTTCCTTCATAACTGCATATCCCTCATATTCACCATGCTCAGGGCCCCTCAAGTTCTGACTGCTTAGGGTGGGACTGAGACCCACTTATAGGGAGGTCACAGGGGTTCCCTGCTCCCCGGGGCACTGTCTCTGAGCCTGGATCTCGGTTGGGGTGCAGCATGGGAAACTGAAAGACTGGGGAGCTGATATTCAGGTTTGAGTGTTTTTCAGACCTGCAGGCCCAGATCCCAGGAAGGAAGGAAGGTGCCAGGCCTGCATGAGTCAAGCCAAGCTGGGGCTGTTGACCAGAGAGCAGCCTGAGGCCAGGAGGCTTGGAGCGGGTAGTGCTGGCTCTCTGGTCTTGACTGCAGACCCCGAGGGCTCCTCAGCTCAGAATGGCCAATGCTGAGTCTTAGGGTGCTGGTCACAGGGCTGGTGCTCTGCCAAGGAGGGGCCCCCTCAGAGCCAAGCACATATGAGTTTTGTTAGGGAGAGCACTGGGTCTTGTGTCCCAAGTCTTCTGCTATCTGTGGGCCTTGGTTTCTCCTGTGTAAACTGAGTGGATGAGAACTACTATTTATTGCCCCTTCTGGGTTTCCAAGACACTCCCCAGCTTCCCTCTGGCTCCTGTAGCAGCTTGGGCTGGGCAGCTAGGACCTCTGATGGCCCTGACACTTGGGCTATGAGACCACGTGGAGGGTTGGGGTCACCAGGTCCTGCTGCTGGAGGTACTGGGGCTGGAGGTCTCTTGTTTGACCCCCCACATTAAGGACAGCTGTACCCTGGAGGCCAATCTGGGGTCTCTAGCCTCAGAAACTGAGGGGCCATGTGTTAACTAAGGCAGAGGTGACCAAATGCCTTCCCTGGGCTTTGACTTTGGGGACCACCAATAGGACCTCTCATGCCCTCCCACAGGCCCACTTGTGCAGACCCCACAGACTCCCAAACCCTAGCCCACAGCCCTCTGACCTCTACTCCCAGCACTCATGACCTCACCGCATCCCCAGAGCGGCCGGAGGCCAAGCTCACAGTCTTGAGCCTTCTCCTCCTGCTGGGGCATTTGCTGCTGCCTGGGAGATAGGGAGACCGTGGTGGGCGGAGGTGCCTGAGGCCTTCCTGAGGAGGGGGCTTCTGGCCTGGTTCAGGTCACCTGGTGGTGGGGGCTCTGAGCAACTGCGACCTGGGGCCCCTCTCTGCCCCTGCTTCAGTCCTGCTCTGGGTGGGGCAGGTGGGAGGGCAGTATCCTCAGGGACCTATCTGTCCATGCCTGAACCATTCGTTCCTTAGGACCCAGGGGTGTGGGAGAGTGTGGTACATACTTTCCTTTCTGGAAGTTCTAGAAGTTGGTCTGTAATGAGCTTTCAAAATCTAGGACAGGCACGACCTTTGATCTGTGTGGGGAGGGTCAACCCGGGGTTGGTGGTGAGATCTGGGCACAGGGATGGAGGCTGGGGCTCTGGCTGTGTCTTGTGCAGAACAGTGTTGTCTGATAGGACCTGGGATGGGCACCCTGAGTGTTGTTAGAGCTGCACATTTGCAGTGTGATACACGCCCAGGTCACTCACCTCTGCGAAGGTGTGCTCCTAGGGGAAAGGTAAAACTCTCCTGCCTATTTACCTGTCATCTATCTATCTATCTATCTATCTATCTATCTATCTATCTATCTATCATCTAATCTATCATCTATCACCTATCTATCGACCAATCTATCATCTGTTGTCTATGTGAAATTCAAGGTCAAGTGTGGAAGGACATCGACCAGATATAACCAGCACAAGTCTTCAAGCTGTGCTGGAAATTTTCCTTCTTTATACTTTTTTTTTTTTTTTTGGTTTATTTAAAAAGAACCTTTGTATTTCTTTGTATAATCAGGAAAAAACTTAAGCTGACTCCATTTTTTAAAACAAAACAAAAGGAAATAATGCATTGCACAGCAACAAGGCCGTGGAGAGACCCTCACTCTGGCCCCGGGTGGTGTCGGTGGGCCCTGCTCCAGAGCAGATCTTCCCAGAGTGGCTGCCGCTGAGCACACAGCCTGTGCGGTTCCCGAGTGGGCAGTGGGTGGATATGAGACGCAGCGCAGAGAGAAAGAAAACACGCAGTCTAACTCAATCCATGAGAAGTTCAAAAGCAGGTGAAGCTGAGAAATAGCTGGTGTCAGCCGCTCTGGGGATGCGGTGAGGTCATGAGTGCTGGACGTAGAGGTCAGAGGGCTGTGGGCTAGGGTTTGGGAGTCTGTGGGGTCTGCACAATAATAAAATAGCTATTATTATTATTTCACCACTATTATTATTACTTTTAAACTTCATACAGACTTTTTATTTATTTATTTCGTGGTTGTTACAGTTTACAATTAAAACAGGAGATCTATCAAACTCTTAACAGTGGCTCTTCTGGGTGAAGTATAAGGGTGAATTTTTTTTTCCTCCAGCTTGTTTTTCTGTATTTTTCATGTTGTTTACAGTGAGAAGTTATTGTTTTTGAACCAAAGAGCAAGACCAATAAACTACTTTAAGAGGAACTCAGAAAGCAAACAAGGTGATTCTCCCTGATGCTGGGCGGACACCTGTGTGCTTGCAGCTCATCTACACCCTGTTGCCTCCACCTGGGCCTGGAGTTTGGGGCCCCAGAGGCATCTAAACCTCTCTGACGGGATGGGCCCTGAAACACGAGGGAAGTCTGTATCAGGCTCTGTGATTTCCTTCCCGGATTATCTGCTCCAAGCCCTTTGGCCCTTTCCATGTTTGATAAACTCTGTTTAACTTCCTTCAGGCTTCTCATTTGGCTCATAAACTAGAGAACTGAAGGTCCCCTGGGGGAGTGAGTTGAGCTGTTTTGCCACCAGTCACTACCTCTTTCTCGCTCAACTTTAATTTATTGTTAAAGCCCTCTTGTAACAAACTTGAAAGACAAATTGAAAAGAAAGTTGACATTCCCCTGATCCTACTGCTCCATCCAAATGGTGGCCCCTGCTGTTTCCTCTCCCCCATCCCCCCCAATCCCCAACCCCAACATTTGCAGCCTCTGCCTGGTGCACGCTGCTTCCAGGTGGTGGTAATTCCAGGTGTTCCAAGGCAGACTACTGCTCCTGGGCAGGGAGGGTCTCCCACTGGGCTGAATGCCTTGCTTTGCTGTCCCCTGAGCTGTTGTGTGCTCTTGGGTGGTCCTCAGGTCTCAGTCTTCTAAACGAGGGTCTTGGATTAGATGAGTGTGGCTAACCCTTTTGGGTCATGGCCTCTTTCTGCACAAAGCCCTGGACCTCTCCCTACGATGCACATTTATACAGACACATTTTAGAATTTTTAAACCCCCTGAGTTAGATGTCCTAGGACACCTCCTGGCCTGCAGGGCATTATACTGTAGGTAGGGAGGGTTGAGTCCCTTCTTTGTG
Organism: Macroglossus sobrinus; assembly: GCA_004027375.1. Taxonomy (NCBI): domain Eukaryota; kingdom Metazoa; phylum Chordata; class Mammalia; order Chiroptera; family Pteropodidae; genus Macroglossus; species Macroglossus sobrinus. The sequence goes on along the minus strand of PVKZ01005559.1, from coordinate 20,050 downwards.
ACTCCAGAAGGCAGATCTTGGATCCATCATTGCACCTTTGCCGGTGTTGTGCTGAGTGCTTTCCAGAATCATCTCCCCGAATCCTTACACAGCCCAGAAAGATGGATGCTGCTATCATTATTTCCACATCACAGAGAAGGACACAGAACAGTTACCAGCTCAAAGTTGCACACTTGGAAAGTGTTGGAGGCAGGACTAGAATGCAGATGTGTCTGGGCTCCAAGCTCAGACTCTTACTGAAAACTGTGATCCAATCCCGAGGGGAGTCAGCGTGGGGGCTGCAAGGTCTTTCCAACACTGAATGCACCTGAGAAGCCCTCTAGGGTTTTAAAAGCATTTTCATGTATGTGTGTCCTTCAGTGTCCTTCCCAGGAATTTGTGAAGTAGGCAGGGAAGGGACCAATATCTTCTTTGCCTATGAGGGGACAAGGCTTAGAGACAATAGGAAATGCTCCAAGGTCACACTCAAGTCAGCTTTGGATCTGGGATTGGAACCCAAGTGTTGGGGTCAGCCCCTCTCCACAGAGCTGCCGGGCACCAAGTTTCTCATGATTATGATCTAACCAGCCACCCAACCATCCACCCATCTATTCACCCACCCAAATGCCTACCCACCTATGCACCCACCAATCCACCCACTCATCCATCCATCCATCCATCCATCCATCCATCCATCCATCCATCTTTCTACACATCTACTCATCCACCAATCATCATCTATCTCCCCATTCACTCACCTACCAATCCACTCACTCATCCACCTACCAATCCACTGAATCATCCATCTATCCAACACCCATCTATCCATCTGTCAGTCATTCACCCATGCACATGTCCATTCACCCAACCATTCCTTTTTTCCTTCCTTCCTTCCTTCCTTTCTTCCTTCCTTCCTTCCTTCCTTCCTTCCTTCCTTCCTTCCTTCCTTCCTTCCTTCCTTCCTTATTCTCTCCTTCCTTCAAACTGTTTATTGAGAGCATTGAAGTTATCAGGCACTGGGCTGGGATGAGATGAAAGGTCTGCAGATCTGGGTAGGAGCTGCATCTTGGGGCCAGCAGTTTTTCCTTTGTCAATGAGGGTCCTGGAAGGGGGAGCTGAGGCAGGGAGCAAACAGGCTGGAGTGCTGGCTGAGTTTCTGCCATTTTAGGCTCTAGGTCACAGCACTAGACTCATTGAATTGTGTTAAAAACTTGTATTTTTTTCTGGTTAGAAATTGAGGAGTGAACAGCTGAGGTATTATGTCTGTCCACATGTCACTTGTAGAACAGAGTGCTGGCAATGGCCTTATTTTCTTTAAATAGAGATTTTTTTTTATGAATATGGGAAAAGACATATATCCAAGCAACTAGATAGCTAACATAAGTATAATTAGAATTGACAAACTAGGTCATGTGGAGTGACATTCCAGTAACAGTTTCTAACATACTTCTACCATTCATTGAACCAGGAATTCTGTTAAGGGATATATGTTCATTCTGTCATGTTCCCCATAATGGACACGTGACATGGCATCTAATATTATCAACATCAACTAGATCAGAATATGAAGAGAGAGACTGTCGAGGAAGATTGTCACCTATGTGGTAGAGAAATTTGTCAATCCAGGTCTTCCCACCTCCACACACCATCTCAGACCTACCCCATAATTTTCCCTGTTCAGATTTTCTAAGACTTGCAGTCTATCTTGATCTGAGTCAGATAATGTTTCTTCCCTTCATAACTTCTGTTAGCCCTAGACTATTCTTGCCCCACTCTAGTCTGCTTATTTGTAGGAGGATTTTTATTACTGTTTGCAGAAATTGCTTAAACTTTGATTTGCAATTGCTCACTCTTCTGTTTTTAACTGCATTTAAATGGCGCTTTCCCCCAATCCTCTTTGCTAAATGCCTGCTGCTGGGAATTCACCACACCTGGAACACCTTCTCTCATTTTTTTTCAATGGCCCAGCGACTTTCCCTCTGTTTCCTGCCTCTGTGTGGAGGTAGAGCATGAGAGAGTTTCACGGATTTGGACAGGACTAGGACTTAGGAATAAGAATCCATATTAGTACTGTAACAACATCTCTCCATGTACATTTTCCCCATTGTCCCACTGCCCAAGGGAAATGGTTCTGTCTTTTTTATCAGCATTATCTCAGACCCTGTACCCTGCCTGTCATGGATGTAGCAGGCAAGTAATAAATATTTGTTGGATATTAAGTGAATTGGAATAAATATTTTTACTTAAGTGAAAAAAACCCTTCTGTTTTTCATAATTACACAATAAATATATAATCATTGTGCAAAAATTAGAAAAGTCAAATGTGCAAAATAAAAACCAACATTATCTGTAGTTCCATCTTCACAGGCAAATACCAATATAGCTGTGGAGATACATTCTCATCTTGTCTTGTGACTTCTATGGGATAACTATGTTCAAACCTTTTCAGATGCCATTCAAATTTAATACATCATTTTTAGATGTTCATTAATCTTAAATCAGTTTACTGTTTTGTTTTCTGATTATAAAAGTAATACACGTTCTTTGAGAAATCAGAAAACAGAAGTATAAAGAAGAAAATAAAGCCAACGTCTGCCCTCACTACAAGAGAGGCCCTGTCAATGTGCTGGTGTGCACCCTTCCAGGACTTTTTTGCTGCTGCAGACATCAGGCCATCTGGAATGTGTCACTATTAGGCACACACCACAAGGCATGTCTCCATGTACTGGCCCTGTGATATCTTCATAATGAATTCCTATCAGCAGGACTGCTGGGGTCAAAGGGCAGTGTCTTCCCAGGCTGTGGACACGGGGGACAAATTCCCTCCTGAAAGGCAGGGCTACATCTCCCTGAAGCCCTTCAGAATCGTGGGGTGTTGGGACGTCAGAGGGCCTGTGCTTACCTGCTTATCCACTCACCTGGTTATTCTACTGCAGGAAGGGCCTGGAGCTGGGGCCTCTCCCTCTTGTGTCCACTTGCTCTGTGACCCTGTCATCCTACCTCCCTCACAATGAGGGCCACCACTGGCGGTTCTGAGGTTCCTTGAGGTCGGGCCCTCCAGATTCCAGGACCCAAGATGGAACTCGGAGGATGCTGTGAAGTGGCCAGGGGGCAGTATCGAGCCCAGGCCAGGGCTGGGAGGGACCTGGGTGTGGGGAGAGGGCTCTGCTACCCCCACCTGTGAGCTGCACAAACATCCGGCTACAGCTCTGAAACTGCCCAGTTTGATTCCTGGGCTACACCTGGCCCTGTTTGTCACTAGTCCCATGCCCCGATGACCACGGGCTCAGTTTCTCTTCCCCTTATTTCTCCAATTTTGTCACCCTGAGTTCTGGTTTCAGCCAACGTGGGGTTAACTTTAGCCTGGGGATTCCCAGGGGTGGCCAGCTGCAGGCAGGGCCTGCACTCTACACACCTCCTCCCCCTCCACCCCAGCTTCCAACTTGCTTCCACCTCTCACTGCTCCTCTAGGCCCAAGGCCTTCTTGCCTAACCCCATCATCTAGAAATCCTACAGTTTTCCTATAGTTTCTGGCCCTCAGGGGCCCTCACCCAACCCTCCTTGATCAGAGGGGAAAGCTAGGGCCCAGAGAGGGGAAGGAACTTGCCCAGGTCACACAGTACATCAGAAGCAGACCTAGTCAAGAACCCAGGAGATGACAGCAATGGTTAGGGTTTAGTGATGGTCCCCACAGGCCAGGCATATCACAGGCATTTTCCTTAATCCTAAAAACCACCCTGTGGGGAAAGAAACTGAGGACCACAGAGGGGAAGTAAATTGTACAAGGTCAAGGGCTAAGAAAGGCTGCATGTGGGTGGGGACCCCTACTGTATGACTCGGGATCTGGGTTTCCACTGCAGAGTCTCCCCCAGGCTCTTTGCCAACCAACTTTTCCTCTTCTAGCTGTGGGGTGAAAGAGTGGCAACTGGGTCTACTCTCAGGCCTCCTTTCTGCTCCCCTGGAATGGGGTCAGGGCTGGAGGATGATGTGGGGAGCTCGTGTCATGTGAGAATATCTGGTTTCTGGTGGAAGGCAGTGTTCCACACAGGCCACCCTTGTGTGAGTCCAGGCATATGTCATTCTCTGCTGACCTCAGTTTATCCATCCATCAGATGAGAGGCGGCAGGATGGGCGTTGGGACACCGGGAGCCTGCTCTGTCTGGGTCTTTGATATGTTAATCATTTTGAGCCTCAGTTTTCCTGCCTGTGAAATGGGACAATGATCCTGGCTGTCAGCTTACAGAGTCAGAGAGTGACTCAGCTGGATAATTTTATCTCCTTTGTTTTATAAATGGCACCGGGACAATAGACCAATCAATAATGCCTCAGGATGCAGCAACTTATAGAATCACAGATCTAATCAGTGCTGAGGCTTCCAGGGCCTCTACCCCTGGCTTTCCCTTCTCTGTACCCTGCATCCTTGACCCACCTCAACACTGCCCATGGCACAGACCACCTATCTATCTCTGAAAACTACTGTGCCCTCCCTGGGGCCTCGCCTTGGGCCTGCATTCCAGCATCCTCTGCAAGTCTCCTCTTTGCCTGGTGTCACTGTCTATGTCTGATTCTCCTTCCTCCCTAGGACAGGGAGGTGAGCAGGATGGTGGGCCAGGTGGCATGGGAGACAGGCTGGAGCCCGAGGCTATTGAGGTTTAGTGGTCAGGGTGCTCCACTGAGGGCCTGGGTACTGAAGTCACTCCTCTGGGCTCTTGTTCATGCTGTCTTCCCAGGGTGCCCTTCCTCTCTCTGTTCCTTAGTCCTGGGATTCCAGCTCCCAGGCCCTGTTTTGAGGTGGCTCACGTGACTGCTGTCACCAGACTACCTTTGCTGACTGTTCAGGATCCCCAGTCTCCCCCACCCCTTGTCTCCTCCAACGTTTGTGGCAGGGAGGGTCCTGTCTGTGCCCTAAGCTCTGGGCTCAGAAAGGATGAGTCTCCCTGGCTTAGCTTCACCCCAGGACCTGACCTGGCTGTCATGCATGTTTCTGTTGCAGGGGAGGTGAGGGGTGGTGGGAGTGAAGAGAAGTTGATGAGCCAGTTGATCATGGCTCGGGGGAAGGCCACATTCCCCCAGGCTCTTGCCCACCAGACACTGCTATCTCAGGTGACATGGCATCATGACCATAGCTAGCAGGCCTGGCTCCTGGTTTCACTGGGCTGAGGAAGCTATTGACAGTGTCCCCTGAGAATGAGCTGGTGAAGTCCCACTGGCGGAAGGGATTTGCTCTCTTTGGGGGTGAACTCAGGAAACTGACTGGCTACTTGGTCTCCCATCTCCATTCCTGGAGCCCTGGAATATCCTGAGAACTTCTCTGATTGGAAGACAGGGGGGAGAGGAGAGAAAGATAGAATTAGCCCGAACAGTGAATCAGAGAAGCCGATAATATGGGTGCTCGGGGAGTCTGGTCACCACTGGGCAAGGGGCATTAGGCCTCACCATCCTGATCCATCTGTCACACCTCTCACCACCCTGTCTTTGCCCTCAGCATCTAGACTCAGCCGGAGGAGGACTGGTCAGGAAACAGGGCACCCAGTGCCTGTTGCCTCTTCCTCCCATGGTGAAACAAACACAGTTCAGGCCTCACTTTGGCCTTGACTGGGCCAGTCTGTCTTTGCTTGGAACATGACAGCTGAGAGCCCCACACAGGCCAGGCCCCCAGCCTCAGGGAGACTTTGTGGGTGAATCAATGGATGGATGAAAGTATAGATGATGGGTGGATGGATGGGTGGATGGACAGGCGGTCAGACATTTGCACGGATGGATGGGTGATTGACTAATCTGAGATCCTGTCTACGGGGCGGGGGCCCTGCGAGGCCTTGTTGGGGACAACTGAACTTCTAGGCTCTTCATTATTACCTCAGACCCCAGGCTCCCAGAGCAGTGATAGTGAGGGGTTCGCATTTCTCTCTTCCTCCCCATAAGTGGCTCGGACCCCCTGAAGAGTCTCAGGGTTGGGGGTAGCAGGTGAGGTTTGACCCACAGTGTCCCACATCCAGCCATAGCCAGCCCTGACCACCCAGGGATCCTCTGAGATTTGACTCTGATTGTGTCCCACAGTCAACCACAGGTTCACGCCTGGCACTTAGAACAGTTGCCGGGGAGCGGGTATGACCTGCACAAACACAAGATTCTGAAACAGAAGATGCGTCTCTTGACCATTGATTGACCGTGATCTTGAGACCCCAGGCATTTGGTGGCCCTGGTTCTGGGATGTCGGCTTCTTCTCCAGCTGGGCTGGTGGAAACTTCCAGAGCTGGAGCCTCCCCCCACTCCACCCTCACACTAGGGAAAGGGAGGCACCAGCTGCCAGGGCTGTGGCTCGTCGGGGTTTCCCAGCTATTTCGGGCATCAGGGACTCTTGGTTTCACCAGGCCAGCTGCACTGGGGTGGGGGTGTGATGCTGGTAAGAGTCCAGGGGTGCTGGCCTGAGGCCAGCTAGTCTGGAACAGCCCAGCGATAACGGCAACAACAATCAACCACAGAGAGAAGCAAAACGCCCATTTTCCATCTGACCGTCCTTCCCTCCAGGGAGTGACGTTCCATTATTGTCAACCCAGCTGCACAGAGGGAAACTGAGGCCTCAAACCACAAACCTTAGGCAGCAGAGACTTGGCCCCAAGTCAGGGCTCCACCTGGCCCTTGGCTACTTCCAGCTGCTCAGACATCACCTCTTGTGAGACTGCCACCAGATGCTTGCTGACCTCCTCACCTCGCTTAATTTTTTCCATGGCATGGGTTCTGTCTCCTACACAACACCATTCACTTATCTATTGGGCTGATTCTCATGTTCCCCAAACATGAGTGCTCTGAGCAAGGCTGTGCCTGTGTTGGTCACCGCTGTGTCCTTGCACATAGTAGGGACACAGGATGCTGAATGGGTGATTTTGCTCTCGGCAGTGTCTGCACTGGGGCCTCATCCATACTTGGCCTTGGTCTACACTATAACTGAGCTGAAGCCCCTTTCTGACAAGAGAAACCTGAGAATAGTGCTCACTTGGCTGGCTGGGGGTCCCACTTTTCCAGCCTGCCCTGACCGGCTGTTTCTTTCAGAGAGTTGCTCTCAGCCACCTGGCCCTCGAAGCCTTCCCATTCTCTGTTGGGAACTGGGCCAGGTTTGGCTGCAGCTTCGTCCCTCTTCCCAGGACAGTCAGGAGACTGGGACATTATCTCATGCAGTCTGGGCACTGGCTGGGCAGGACTGACTGCTCATCCTAGTGAGGACATGTGGGTTCAGCACAGCCCCGGGCACAGCGGACATCAGCCCTGACGTGAGATGTGCTCGAGCCAGATGCTGAGGAACAGGAGGGGCGAGGGCTTTTGATGTGGCCATAGGAAGAGGGAGTCAGCACAAAAAGGTGGTCTGTGAGAAAATAAATTCATGGTGGGTGCCCTGGGGGTCATGCTGACCATCAGCTACTCTGTCCCCAGAACAGACACGAAAGCATCTGATGATTCTAGTTTTGCGATGCTGGCCACAGAAGTTACCCAGCCCTCCCCTGGTCCCTGTCCTGGTGGCCCTAAGACATTTTCTTTGATTTCTGCCAGTTTCCCCAGGGACAAGGGCTGCCCAGAGGACTGGTATTTTGCTGGTTCTTGCCTATCCTGTGCTGTCACTGGGTGGGAAACACGTTAGGGTCACATCAGGCCTCTCATGGGTTGGGGTGGTGTGATTTCACAGGGCCCCCAGGCAAGGACTGCAGAGACCCAGAATCCTGTGGTGATCACCTGAGTGTGGTCCCTGGTGAGGTCTCTGGCTTCCATCATGGCACCTCTGTCAAGGTCAGACACAAAGCATTCATTGGAGCTGCTGACCGCTTGGCCTGCCTGCTGGCCTTGGCTCTCCCCTGTATTTTAACCCATTCCAAATAGTGTCATTTAGTCATTCAGCAGTGACTTTGAGCTTGGAAAACCAAAATTTATTATCCAAACTGGGACATTTCTGGGAGTGGAAGGGACACTATTAATAATTACGTCAGAATACATGCATGAACTGGGAATGTCTGGGGAGATTTAGGACCAGACCACCCCCAGAGCTCACCCTGGGCTCCAGTGTTTTAGAGGAGGCCGTCACTATGGATTCCTGGCCAAACAGAATCAGGTTTGCTGTGATCCCAAGAGATCAACTAGCTTTTCAGAAAAACTGATCCAAAGTCAAGCCCTGCCTGACCCTCTAACCTCTACTGCACTACTGTGCTTATGGCCTCAAGGCCCATTTGCAATTCTACAAAGGTTCCCCCAGAGCACCCTAGAGGGAGTAGGTTCTTGCAAAGGCTCCTGAAGGAGGTGTCTCTTGGGAATTTTGTAAAGCAGTGTTTTGGGGGAGACCCAGCCTCCTGGCCCTGTGGATGCTGGTTTGAGATGTTTCTGTGTGAGTAGCCAGGGCCTGGGGTGACCTGGCCCTGTTCCTCTCACACTTCCATTTGGGAGGAGGTTAATATGGGATCTGGCCTCTGATAGGCTGGGGGACCAGAACCTGGCTGGGAGTGACAGAGATCCCAAGAAGAGGCTGATATGTCAGGAGGAAGGGGGCAAAGGAGAGTGCACTCTGAGATGAGACTGTCATCACTCTGTGTCATGTGTCAGTAAATCAATGGACATTGTGGTGGACAGTTGACTATTTTGTATTTTCAAGGTGGCTGCAAACATGGATTTGGACCTCTGTGTTGCGAAGTGAGCATTCCCTTGTTTTGGGGCATTCAGGTCTGGTTATCTGTTTTCTGGTGAGTGAGCCTCCACAAGATACAGGTTGGGGGCAAAATCCCCTCCCCACTGCTGCTTCCTTGCTCCGTGAATCCTGTGCCTGGCTGGGCCGCATTCTCTCAGTGCCTTTGCAGGTCTCATAGGGGATCTGGCAAGTGGGATAGTCACCCAGTTTGGCTCAGTAGGAGCTCCCAGGCCTTTCCCAGGACCCCAGTAGTCACCTCCCTTTTTCTCCCCCATACCCTGAGTAGGCACCTCACTTCTCCTCCCCCAGGGCCCTGAGCAGACACCTCACTTCCCCTCCCCCAAGGCCTGAGCAGTCACCTCCCTTCTCCTGCCTCAGGGCCCTGAGCAGTTACCTCACTTCCCCTCTCCCAGGGCCCTGAGCAGACACCTCACTTCTCCTCCCCCAAGGCCCCTCTGCCAGAGACTATTCTGGGCTCTGGGTTTTTAGCTGCCTGTGGAGGAAGCCATAGTTCTTTTCCCCCATCTGACTTAGTGCCTCCCCAGCCCTGGCCAGGAGGGAGGGGTCTGCCCCGGTCATACAGAAAGGCAAGTTGGAGCCAGGTGGAGCCCCCTCCCTGGTCCTGTCACTCTTCTCTATTCCATGAGGGGCTCACTCAGCATGGAGCCACCTGGTGCCCTGGACCATCACTCCCATGAGCTAAGCAGGAAGCCCCAGTACGACCCTCATCCTCATGGTCAATGTCCCCTCTGTGAAATGGGTAATGACAACCCTAACGGGACTTCACGGGTCCATGAGGGACTGTGATGTACCCCAAGAGGTGCCAGTAGCTACAGCTGGGAGTACCCACCATGTGGGGCTGTGGGCACTGCACAGATGTTTCTGTGGATGGAACCTTGTCCTGTGCATGTGGGGAGATGCTCATGTTGCATCAGATACTCCCTGGTTATCCTGGGCTGGGAGCTGACCCCAGGAGTTTGAGAACAAGGGTAGGGGTGAGCAGGAGTCTCCAGGTCAGCCTCCCACAGCATGTAAGGTCTTCCAGGACAGGTCATCTCCATGCTCACTGAGGGTTGTGGAATGAATAAATAAGCAAATGAATGAAGGGCTGAAAGACCCTGGGGAGCAGGTCAACTAGCAACTCACCATGTGACCTTGGGCATCTCCCCCTAACCCCTATCTTACTGTCAGAGCTTTAGTACTCTTATCTGTGAAATGGGGATACAACGCCTGCCCCTGCTTTACTTTGTGGACTCGGTGGGTCCATGTCTCCCCTCTTGCCTGCCTCCTCCTGCACTGAGTCAATATAGATGGAGAAACTTAGGTCTCCCAACCCATAGAACCTTAAGGATGCCTCTGATTTCCCTGTACTCAGCACATTCTTCTGGCCTAGCACAGGCATGTCCTCTTCAAGAAGTGGGGTGACCGTGGATGAGAGGCCCTGGGTGCCCACTGTCTTTGTGGCCCTGAGCACCTGTGGGACACAGTCAGCATAGCCTCCTTAGTTTGGCATCAGGAAAAGTGTGGTGACCTTGGTCAGGAGGCCTGGTGCTCCTCATTTGTGTGACCTTGAGCACCTGTGGGACACAAACAGTTTGCTTCAGCTCTCAGAAACTCTGTCTCTTTATCTGTAAGGTGTGGGGGTGTTAGCATCCAGCTCCTGGGTGGTCTGGGGACCACATGAAATGAAGCATGTCAAACACCAGTGCAAAACTTCTCTCAAGCAGCACCCGGCCAGGGTCACTGTCCTGGCAGGTGAGATAATACCTGAGCAGAGCTGGGAGCAATCCCACAACTGTGCAGAACTAGGGACAATCCCACAACTGGGCAGAGCAGAGAACAACCTCTCGACTGTGCAGATCTCGGGACAGTCTCACGAGGGGCAGAGCTAGTGACAACTCCATAGTTGAGGAGAGCTGGGGACAATCTTTCAACTGGGAAAAAGTGGGGACTATCCCACACTTGAGAAAAGCCAGAGACAATCCTATAATTAGAAAGAGCTAGGGACAATCCCACAATTGGATAGCAGTATACAACAGGGGTCCTCAACCCCATGACCATGGACCAGCACCAATCTATGGCCTGCTAAGAATTGGGCCACACAGCAGGAGGTGAGCAGCAAGTGAGCAAGTGAAGCTTCATCTGTATTTACAGCTGCTCCCCAGCACTAGCATCACAGCCTCAGCTCTACCTCAGATCATCAGGTATTAAATTCTCATAGGAGTACCGGTCCCTGGTGCCAAAAAAGTTGGGAACCGCTGGTATACAGGTGATCAATAACACCCTGCACAGCACCTAGCTGATCCTCTGAGGGACTGAGAGAGGTGCTGCCCCTGCCCTCAGGCACCTACCATCCTGAGCCCAGTCTGCAGCCCTGGTTGTCAAGCCCAAGGCGAGGCCGGGAGACTGGGACAGTAAGGAACTAAGGAACCCCATTTAGATCCAGCTGGCTTATAAACTTATGCAGACAGAGAAGGAAAGAGCAGCTGAGAGGCTGGCTCCCTGTGCCCCTGATGGCAACAGCCAAACAAACAGGTCAGGGAGAAAAGCAGACCCAGGAGATTGGTTTTGGGGGCTGAGGAGTTTCAAGGTGGAGAGAGCATGGTACGCAGTGCTCAAGTCCACCCAGAATTTGACAACAGGAAGGATAGTGAGGCAAGTGTTAGATCTGGCCACTTGAAGGCCATTGGTGCCTTGGTGAGCATAGGGGCAAGATGGGGTGATGGCAGGAAGGGAGAGGACATGGACCGCTCCCTGCCATGAGATGTGCTGCAAGGGCTAGGTAGGTGTAACTGGAAAGAAGGTAGCATCTCAAATGGTTCCGAAGAGGGAGATAGAGTGAGCAATGGCCATAGGGACAGGGAAAGGTGATGGGAAATGGACTGGCTCACGTGGGTCGTGCTTAGGGCACGCCAGGAGGTACCGACTGGCTGAACCAGATGGTTTACCCTGGAGTGTTCAAACGCCTTGGAGCCTCTGAGGCTGCCTGCTAAGTGAGGGAGGTCAGAGGTCAGACTGTCCTATGTCCTGAATTTAGGAGATGCTTTTCCACACAGTCCTTCAGTGAGTTGTTCACACATGTTGTTGCCTCATTGTTTTCTTATGGAGAAATGAAATCCTCAAGGGTTTGTCGGGTCACAGGTGGCTATCCTAGAGTCTAGGCATTTCATTACTTCTGTGATATGTCTTCTTCATAAGAGCATGTCTGTGGGCTTATGATGGCCATCAGGAGGAAGCACGGCCCTTCACATTGAGGTGTTGAGGCCTGACGCTGGTGCTCATAGAGGGGTAGTGCAGGCCCTGAGGCACCTTGGCCTCTGGCAGGATGTCTGGGCAGGGCCCTCCATGACTGCTTCTGTGAACCAGGCAGGGCCAGCTTCCGAGATGGGGCTGGGCACGCTCAACAGGTGGGACACAGCTGCTGATTGGTGGTGGTGGCCTGGGACCTGGATGGATCTGGGGTCACTTGTGAGCCAGTCATTGCTCCAGCCCCAGCATCAGCCTTGGCTCCTAGGGGTGCAAAGGGAAGGGGATTGGAGCAGCGTGCAATAACAGTGACAGCAGGGATATGGGGTGTTACTGAGATTTCACTGAGGAGCCAGGGGCAGGAGAGGTTTTGAGAGGTAGATCTGAGAGGCAAAGCACCCGTGTATGCTGATAGGTGGCCTGTGTGTGCCTCACGGCAGCTGCTCCCTCATAGGGCATCTGTCCATCTTGGGGCCTGAGGGTCCCAGAAGTCAGGTCCTCTCTGCTGGATGCTCCTGTGCACCTTCCCCTGGAACTTTGGCAACATCTCATAGGGTAGCAGACCTGACCCTAGAGGAAGTGGGAGCCTGTAAGTGACTCATCAGGAAAGGGTGAGGGGTGAGGGTGTGGAAGTGGACTGAGGTTGGAGTCAGGAGTGGGCAAAACGGAAGCCACCCTGGTGTCCTCGCTGCTCAGGGTGTGTGCTGTCCTTGCCTGCTTCTTGGGATTTTCATGTGAGTCAGTGCTGCTATTCAAAAGCCGGCCCCAGAATACCTCCTGTGCTCTGTGCTGGGCCCCATTTTCATGCACCCCCAGACCCACAGCTCTATGTGTTTTTCCCTGAGAGCATTCCTGACTGAAGGTGTTGCTAAAAATTTCTGCATCCTGAGGGGAAGCAGCTGGGACCTGGAAGTTGGAGAGGGGGCATTGGAAGTGGGAAGCCACCTTCCAGGGAATGACCTTCCGGGATTGGGGCAACCGAGGGTGAGCTCTGTGGTGATCCTCACCTCCCAGAACCTGGACAAAGGTGGGGTCCCCAGGAAGAGGAGGCACTCTCTCGGTCCTTCTCCCAAGTGCCCTGACACTGATTTTTGACCCAGAGGCAGGGGGAGGGGTCTGAGGAAGCCAGCCGTTCTGACTCGAGGCACCTGGCTTCCTTGGTCCTTCATCAGACCCAACAACTCTGTCTCCTTAGGCCATGGGTCCCAAGGTGGGGTTTTGGGTTCAGGTGGGCCTGAAGGGCTTTAGGGAGGAAACTGAATTAATAAGGAGGGCCAGGCTGAGATGGGCGGATGCTGAGGGAAGTGGGTACCTGGGGTCAGGAGCTGAGATCTGGAGTAGCTGGTAGGAGCCGGGGTTTAGTCCCTGCTGTGATTTCGGGCAGGCTACTCAGCGTCTTTGGGCCTCGGGGTCTTCATCTGTATTCCAAAGATCATAATAGAATCTTCCTCCAAGAGAAAGGGGCAGGAGATTGATTAGCTGGCTGGTTTGGTGACTGAGAATTCTGAAGAGCATTTAGCTGGGGCCAGCAGGAGGAAATGCCCCAAAACTGAAGCTAAAATTAATGTCCCTCTTCTGTGACCCCAGGAGAAGGAGGGGACTAGAGAGAAAGGAGAGTTGTGCCTGGCCTGGAAAGGCCCCAAGAGTGGCCCAGACCAGGGACTGGGAAGAATGTAGCAACAGAGAGGAATGTGAGAAGAGGTTTCCTGAACCCCGGGAACGGGGACATGGAGATGTGGTCAAACAATCAAAGCCCCCAAGGGTATCCCCATCCTAATCCCCAGAGCCTGTTCCTTGATGTGGCAACAGGGCTCTTGCAGACGTGATGGAGGGTAGATGATCCAGGTGGCCCCATGTAGAGTCTTCACAAGGAAAAGAGGGAGGCAGGAGGGTCCAAGTGAGAGAGAAGGGGATGTGGTGATGGATGCAGAGGGCAGAGAGCAAGGGAGAGAGAGGTAAAGATGCTACGAGCGGCTTTGATGTTGGAGAGACAGGAGACGGGCCAAGGAATGCGGGAGCTTCTAGAAGCTTTTTGAAAAGGCAAGGAGTGTGGCCCTGCCAACACCTTGATTTTAGCCTGTAGGACCCATTTCAGGCTTCTGACTTCCAGACCTGTGAGAGAATAAATATGTGTTGTTTTGAGCCACTAAGTTTGCTGTGATTTATTACATCTGCCACAGGAATCTAACATAGGAGGTAAGGGAGAGACTCACCTGGGACCTCAGCGTGGCCCCTCCACAGCCCCCTGCCCACGTTGACTCGAGCCTGACCCATTTCCACTGCCCCAACCCCATCCAACCCCCCAAAGTATGGTGGAAGAGCTGGAGCCCTGGGACCTTCATCTTCAGAGAGACCCCGTGAGCCTCTCAGCCTCATGAAGTCCCCACATGGTCCTGGTTTTCCTGCCGATGTCCATGACCAGATGGAAATGATCCTCAGTAATTAATGTCCCCCTGGAAAGGTGGCAGGTGCCCTTCTGTGCCACATACCTGAGAGTAACCCACTCCCCTTTGCTCCTACGTGGCAGAGCTGGGACATGAGTGGGGGAGCAGCTCAGGGGTCCCGAGACACCCATGAGGGCATCAGGCAGGGGCAGAGTGGCCCAGGATATGTGGTGAGTGTGTGTTGTGATTTCATGCCAAGGATCCACTGTGGATCCAGGGGCAGGAGATTAGTTGGCTGGCTGGGCCACTCCGGGGCAAATCAGGGGACTGTTACTGTATAAACCCAAAGGTGGTGACCTGGTGGTAACAAAGACAATAATATGGAGGGCTTCCAGTGCAGTGGCAGCTGAAGTGAGCTCATGATCATCTGCCACAGGCTGCCAGAAAGTCAGCTGTGTGTGTGTCAGAACCTGATTCCCATCCATGATGAGGCCTCGGGGAAAACATATTCCCACTTTTAATTGAGGTATAAGATGCCTAAGATACCAATTTTTCTCCAGCAAAGGTTTTATTTAATCTCAGAGAAATTGTGAGGCACCTATTTCCCTCCTTGCACTGGTTCCTAGGGAGCTCAGAGCTTATCTGTGTCAAGTGCTGGAGCCTCCCGACAGGTGTTATAGCTTCTTTCTTGGCTTCCTCCTAGACCTATGCCTCTGAACCTGCTGTCAGGTGAGGAATCAAGGTGGGCCCTGGATTTAAGAGCCCGTGAAGCTGACACTGCTGGAGTTTCCTGGACCCCATGGGTAGTCTGGCCTGAGGGAGTGACAGGGAAGGAGTGAAGGTGGGAAGGATCTGAGCTGGGCAGGGGAGGAAGAGGTCATTCCAGGGGGCGAGGGCCAGGACAAGAGAGGGTCCAGGTCAGAGCAGGGTTCCCAGGCTGAGGAAAGCGGGCAGAAGGGTGGGGGGTGGGGTGGGAGAGCAGAGGGTCCCAACCAGGGTAGAAAGGAAGGGCTTATCTGGAGGTCACCATCCATAGCCAGCTCCAACCAGGAAGGAGGAGCATAGCATAGTGGGAGAAAGGACAGGGCAGAAGGACTGATCGGTGACCAGACTCTTCGTGTCCTGACCAGTTTCCCTGGAGGTGCCTCGGGGAGACTGTGAGCCTCTCCCTGTGGAGTACTTTCCCACTGGGTGCCAAGGACTTCCCCCACTCCATCCTGAGAACCAGGACAGGTCACAAATTAAATAAGAGACAAAATAAATGAGCAGAGAGCATGATTTCTGACTGACAATGAGGACATTTTATTGGTGCAGAAAATAGGGCTGGCAATGACTAGGGTGGGGCACGGAGAAGGTCCACTGGTTTGTAGAAAGAATCTCAGTGCCCTAATCTGTGAATTCTGGGCCTTTCTTTGGCCTCAATTCCTCCTTGGGTTCACATGTTATCATAAATTGCCACCTCGCCACTATGTTCCCTGGGGCTAACTAGCATTAGCCTTGAGGGAATCTGTCTGTCCTGGGCATTTGTCTGTCTGAGGATGCCCTCCAGGTCCCTCTCTCCTTGGTCTCTTTATACAGGGTGTTTTTCTGTCCTGGGTTCAGGTTCTCCTATTTCAGGAGGGACTGTCTCACCTGCAGTGCCAGGTGTTGAGGACTCATGATTCCAGGGAAGGCAGCTCAGACACTACCCTGGAGGCCACTGGGAGGACATTGGAAGTGGACATGGCCAAAAAAGAAGAGCAAGGAAGGTGCACAAGACAGCTCTACCTTTTGTTCTGGAATATTCTCTGGGTATTTCTGCATGAGAGTGAAACTCTCTCTCAGGAAAAATGAAGATCCTTCTGCCCCAGAGTCCAGGGGTGAAGGTGCCCTGGAGAGAACTCCGGGTCACAGTAAGGAGGGGCAGGAAGGGGTCCTGGGATTCTCCTATCCTATCCCTACTAGGGGTCTCAGAAGCAAAACAGGATACAGAATGCTAGGATGGGCAGACAAAAATGGTGAAGGTTGCAGAAAGCCACAGCAATTTAAACCCTAGTTCTAGCCTGGATAGAAAGGAGAGAAAAATCAGCCCATGTTTCACTCTGGATCCCAAGCAGGAGGGAAAGGGGGAGACTCACCTGAGATAGTCAGCTGGGTCCCTCTGCCAAACACATAACACAGTGACACAGCCTCGAACACAAACCTCCTATCACCCCTCCACCCCCTGCCCAGGCCCACCTGCAGTTGCAGTGGAGGCCCAAAGTCCAGCCTCCTGTCACAGGGGCTGGTCTGATTGATGGGAGAATGAGAGAGGGTGGCCCCTTCCCCAGCTGCAACTTGACTTCTTTAAGGAAGTGACCTTCCATCCATCTCCAGTTGTGGAGGGTCTAAAAGTGAATATCTGAGTGTACTTTTATAACCAAGGGAACTTCCAGTCCTAGAAGGAGCTGTGTCGCTGGCTCCGCTTGCCTGGGGAGTGTCAGGTGGAAGACACGAGAAGTCCAGTGTAAAACCTAGACCTGAAAGAGCCTGTGCCCTCTGCAGAGCTGAGGCCGATTAGAGGGTCCTGGATGCCAGAGGGTCCTGGACACATGAGCTGCATGACCATGTTTGTAAAAGCATGTGTATGTATTATGTGTGTGCATGCGAGTTCATGTTAGTGAGAATATGAGTGTGCAAGTGTGCATGTATGTCTTCAGATCCCGGCAGCGTGTTACCTCCTAGGGCAATATTCTTCTGGGTCTCAGGTCCCACTCTCAGCACTCAGGAAGGTGAGTCAGTTCAGACACATGTTCAGGAACAAACACAGAATTGGATTTTAAACTACCCATGACCACTCTGACAAGTGCTTGATGTGGGGTCAGTGGCAGGCTGGACTGTAAGGCATCAGAAAAAAGCAGAGCTGGCTACAGTCTGCCAAGGGCCTCAAACAAAGCTGGCACTACCATGGTGAAGTTAGAAGGCAGGAGTCACCTGGGGATAGTGTATCGGTGAGTGACCAAGATCCAGGAACTGAGGGTCCTGCAGCAAGAGGGACAGTGGGGGATAAAGGAATAAAAAACCATGCAGTTTCTCAATGAGGTAGGAGGAGAGAAGGCCCTAAGGAAGGAGGGATGCTGGGGACTGTGAGGGTGAGAGATTTCCAGAAACGCTTGAAGCCATGGAAGACATGAGAATGGCAAGATTAAGGGATACATGCACTCTCTGGAAGGTCATGGGGACCAAGGGGAGTGGCCCTAGGGGGTGGACAGGGACCACACAGAACAGTGAGATTAGAGAAGGTGCGAATGTGAGCTGTCCTGGGAGTGCTGCCATGATCTCCTATTCTGGAACATTCTCTGGGTGATTCTGTGTGAGAGTGAAACTCCCCCTCTGGGAATTGTGGAGACACTTCCACTAGTTCCTCTACCACAGACCCATGAGAATTGTGTCACTAAGGTAGGAAGAGATTAGGACAAAAAGGCATAAATCAAGATCAGCAGAGAGCGTGATGTCTGATTGACATTGAGCACATTTTATTGAGAGCTGACAGGGTGCAGGGACGAGGCCGACTGGGGTTGGTAGGGGGATCCCTCCAGGTGTCCTTCTGCTCCAGTGCCTCAGTGGTGGGGGCGGAGGGTGCTAAGTACACTGTGAGGGGGTGAGCGTCTTCTCCACGGTGCTCCCCTCGTGTGTGACCTGGCAGCTGTAGATGTTCTTCGATCTCCAGCTTTCAGGCGTGAGGCTCAGGTAGCTGCTGGCCGCGTACTTGTTGTTGCTCTGTTTGGAGGGCTTGGTGGTCTCCACGCCCTGGGTGACGGGGCTGCCGTCTGCCTTCCAGTCCACCGTCACGGTGCGGGGGTAGAAGTCATTGATGAGACACACCAGCGTGGCCTTGTTGGCGCTGAGCTCCTCAGAGGAGGGCGGGAACAGTGTGACTGAGGGCACAGACTTGGGCTGACCTGCGGGGAGGGAGAGGGGCAGGAGGTCAAAGGTCTGGTCTCAACGGGGCAAGCTGACGACCTCAGTTATGAAGTGGGTATAGCTCCCCCAGGTCCAGGGCGTGGGCTCCCGTTTGCCCATTGCTCCACTTGGTTCATGTCCGGGATGGGAGGTGACAGTTACCTCCCGTTGAAGTATCTCAGTGCCTGAGTCTTGGTAGTTCTGGGCCTCTATTGGCCCCTCCGTTCATTCTCAGGCTCACAGTCCTCCTGACTAACTGGGGCACCTCTTGTGCTCTGGTGCTGGCTGGCCTCACCTTGACACCTCATTTTTCCTGAGGACTCTACTGGCCTGGGGCATCTGTAGGTCCCAGATTAGCCCTATGGTTCCTCTCCCCAGTGTCCTCAAGCAGGGCATCTGTCTGTATTGGCCTTAGACTCTCCTCCCTTTCAGAGAGGGAGATACTTGCTCACAGTCCCCCTGACACCATCGTTGCTGCCCCCGATTCACTCCCCACAAGCACACTGGAGCGCTGTGAGACCCGGGGCTGAATTCCAGGGTGTCTATGAGAGTGTCCCTGGGAGAAGGCTGTTCTGGTCTTAGGCTCGTCTGTGTATTTTTTCAAGCCTTTCCTGATCCTGTGATTTATCCTGGGTGAATCTCTCTGTCCTTCGACATCAGTGTGCCGTCCAAGGCCTTTACTTGTCACCTGTCCCAAAAAAGTTCCTCAACATGAGTATCTGTTCTGAGAAATTTCTTACAATGATGATACGTGTGAGGCAACCTCTGCGGCCTGAGTCACCTTACATCTGTCCTGTTTAAAAAAGTCCTGCCTCTTTTGGTGCACAGGCAAAACCCCAGTACCCTGCGATCATCTCATCAGAATTCCTCTCTCTATCCTCGTCTTTGTCTTGATTCTTTCTCATTCTCTCCCTGTCCCCAGCATAAAGTTCCTCGCACTATCTGTGCACTAGCTCCAATCTACCACCCCCAATAAACAGAGCCTAAGAGTGACACACACACATGTCCACTTCAGCAGACCTCGGCTGGCTTCCCACATACCCTGGCCTTGCTTCAGCATCCAGAGCCCCCACTCCCGTGGTCCCACGACCCCTTCAAACTCCCAGGACCCCAAGACTCAGAGACCCTGAGGCAGTCGGACATTGTAGAGCCCAGAGGTGAAGTCCCCTGGAGAGGGAGCTTTGGGTCACAGTGAGGAATGGCAGGAGATGGCGATTCTCCTATCCTGACCCCACCATGGTTCTTAGAAGCAAAACAGGGTATAGGATGCTGAGACAGAGAGACAGAAAAGAAGAAGGTACAGAAGGCCGCAGCCATTCAGACCCAAGTCCTAGACTGGACGTCAAGTAGAAGAAAATCAACCCAGGCTTCAGTGTGGACCAACTGGAGGAGGGAAAGGGGGAGACTCACCTGTGACGGTCAGCTGGGTCCCTCCACCGAACACATAACACAGTGACACAGCCTCGAGCACAAACCTCTTTTCACCCCCTCCACCCCCTGCCCAGGCCCACCTGCAGCTGCACTGGAGGTCCAAAGTCCAGCCTCCTCGTCACACGGGTGGTGATCGGGCAGATGGCTATGTAAGAACTGGTGGCCATGAGGAAGGAATTTCAATGCCATGGAGTTTTAGGATTTTATATGTCCTTGGGCATGGGATGACATTGGAGACAATGTGCTGACACTGAATAAGAATTTTTACATAATTTCATCCTTATTTAGTATCTGTTCCATGGCCGAGTTCAATTCATGCTGTCATTGTGAAATTAGTGACTCTGACCTCTTAACCACAGAGATGATGGTGTTGGGATCCCTTTGCAGACCTGGGAATAGAGAGTGGTCCTGGAAGCCACCACAT